>KN833211.1:0-13403 GCA_000827315.1 Piloderma croceum F 1598
GTACTGTACCATTTCGACCGTAGGTTCACAGGGTGTGACCTGTGACAGTCGTGAACACTATTGGTCCAAGTTCACGGGCGAAAATTAGTGTGACAGAACGCAAAATAGGCTCAGTTTTGTCCTCAAAATGGCCTCAAAGGTACCAAAAATACAGTATCCTGGTTTGAAATGAAGTTCACAGCTGGCTGTGACCCGCTACGAAATACTGCGGATGTTCAGTTCACGATCGCCTGTGACATGTGACTGAACCTACGGTCGAAATGGTACAGTACAGTCAGACAGAGTCAGACCATAAATTCAGTGTCTTTTTTTGGCATATCCAGGTAAGCGCCCATAAAATATGTAAATAGGATGATGAATATGTAGCAATTTCCTATTGTTCAAACTATTTACATAAAATATGATAACGGATTGCTAATACATATGCGACAATATTATATTCACCGCAGTCTGCCGTGCATGTGTTCCTTGTTTGGACACACCAAATTCATACAAATACAAAGTGATTCATTTGATCCATTCAACGATCTAGCAAAAAAAGTCATGCAAGAGGAAATTGACAGTATTGTATCTGTTCCATATAAACCACGAAGCCTGAGGTTCTCCCCGGATGGACAAGTTCTCGTAATTTCGGGTATGTTCAAGACTGCATGTCTAACCCGTGGCTGGTTATAATATAATAATTGGTGTTTAGGCAAGGGTCCTAATGTGCTGTTCTGGTGCATGACGTCCGGCATGCTCGTTGATATACCAGTCGGGGTTGGCGTCGCAGACACTGCATTTTTGTGTCCAATTCACAAACGTCGACAAATGATTGCCATGCTTACAATAGAGCCAAAATCCAGAATCGTCACTGTCGACTGCTCATCTAAATACTTACCTAGCAGTCGCGTGCTCTCCTGTGAAACTACTGCACACTCTACACAAGTGAAGACTCCTAGACTTTCAATGGTCGCTCATTCAAATTGCACGATATTTGCCACATCAGCGGGTACTGAGGTCAAGACTTGGGAGGTCTCGCACGGTGAACACTATAAAAAATCCAGATATTATGCATGTAGAGTTCCTGCTCATTTTTTTGCGCAGATTCTGCTGCATTCATCCCATGTGGAACCGCGGAAACCGTAGGAGGGATTGATGATATATGTGACCTTCACTTTATGTCCAACTCCGACAGTCTCCTGGTAACATACTGCTACCATAAAGAAATGTCAGTCATGCTGCTATATTTTTGTTTTCATTATCCGTCACGAATTTTTACCAGACGTATCCTGAACCCACTGACAATGGAAATTCAGAGAACTCTCGAAGTTTCCTCTTACATGTTTGTCTATTTTAATCCAAAACCAACAGCACGATAAAATGGTATTTGCAGATATTCATCCGCTATCTCCCCATGCGAGAATTATATCATAATTCATGACTCCCATAAAGTAATGGAACTGTGGCACATCAATTCCTGGGAAAGAGAACTTCGATGGGAACTGTCCATACCACAAAAAGACATGTGGAAAAAGTATCCCATCGTGTTGGGTACATCACGTGTTTATATAGCTGGAGCAGAAGGACAAATAATCGCTCGGAGGCCAAACAGTGACTCACCGCACATATCGACGGTTGCTGGAGGTGAGTCAACACAAATCATAACTGTCTTATTCAGCCTCATTGCATTATCGAGGAAGGTCGCATTTTTGCTATGACCGTGAGTGTTTCCACTGGCACACCATCATGTTATTGCAGATGTTTGACGTGATATGTTACTCTAGGCAACTACAGCTGGCCCACCGTTTTTTGCAGCTGCTTTTTGTGCTGCATTATTACCCACGAGCTATCTTGTTGAGGTTTGGGCAGATAAACAATGCAATACAATAATCAACCCGACCATAAGAATCCACAATCCTCAACAAAAACGAAGGCATTGGAATCTGACAGTGTGTCAACCTAGCAAATAGGTAATCCATGAAAGCTTGTCACGATTGGCACTCAATTAAAACTTAGGTGTCGGTCTTTCAAGGATGCACAGGCCGCAAGATGTTGATATATTGAAGCACAGGCACTGGTAGTATTTGTCATTGTTAGGAATATTGGTCCTATTATCAAATTATATGCATATTTTGTATTCCTCTTTTCGTGTTCTCACTTACTATTCTCAAACCAATGTTCTATTACTATTTTGTTCCAAAGATACCAGAAATGCTACGTTAAAGATAATTTCCGAGTGCTTACTACTGTACTGTACGATTTTGATCTATTCGGTAGTCACGCGTCACGGACGGCCTTACCGAAACCGAAATGTGGTCAATGTCACGCATCACGGAGGGGTCTACCGAATGCCTATTTCGTCACGGTTGTCCATTTTAGGTGAAATACGGTGAAAAAATGAAAATTTCTGGCGGTCAACAATCAAAATTTGCGCCCTGGGTTTCTTCCGGCCTTTGGCCCCCAAATGTGCACCAAAACCATGTCCAATTCTGCCGAAATTTTTTCGGTGTCACGGTATCTGAAGGTACCTACCGAAATGCCGAATCCATCAAACGTGTCACGGTCACAGAGCCATACCGAATAGATCGAAATGGTACAGTATGTAGTGCTTTTAAATATGCTAAAGGATAGCTAATACATATGTGTGGTGGAATTCAGTAGAGGATCTCCAACCTCCAGATTGTGTATTGTACCAGTTGAGTCAACTATAGGTTCACTGCCCGTTCACAGATTGTGGCCTGTGAGTACATAATATCGGTGTTGCAAAATTCACTTTAGTCACAGGCTTAGGGGCTTACCATGTTAGCTACTGGGCTCAAAGGGGGGTTCATGGCCAAAAATTGAGTGCAAGGGAACACAAAATAATGTTTCTGTCTTCAGGCCAGATGGCCCAATAATTGTGTATTCAGGTTTTGAATTGAAGTTCACAGCTAGGTGTATCATGATGTTTAGAAAATGGGAAAGCAAAAGAGTGCATTGGCTTCAAAAACAGAATCAAGATGAGTGAGCCTGCCTGTTACCATGCTCAGGCTTAGTTGCCCAGATGAGGAATAAGTAAGTTACCTGATGTGTGCCATGGGCAGAATGAGTTTGCAAGTTGAGGGGGGCACTAGGCACTATCACCAAATTCAGGCTGAATGTGACATTTTGAGGTCAGAAAATAGGTGCTAAGTAGGCCACAAGTATGAAATTTTTTGCTTTCCAAAAACTTTAGTAAGCCCTTAACCCCCCCCCCCCCCAGTGTACCATATATTGATCCCGAGGTACCCTTGCCCACGGTGATGCTACCGTTCAGGAGAAGCAGAAGCAGACGTTGAACTGCTGGGGATAACAGACAGTAGAAGTTGGCAGGGGATAAGAGCCTGGAGACTCGGAGAATGGATGATGGTAGTTCGAAGGCAGGGTCTGCCCATCATCGGGGACGGCGAACGGCCGACACTGCCACTTTATTGAATGCTTCTCGGGTATGGGAATCACTACTGTTTCGAAGAACGTGCCTCGTAACAGCAGAAAGATCCGTCATCTCTTTGACTCAAGCATTGACTCGAGCATCCAACAACAATACAAGGTCACAATGCCTTGTGTTCCTCTTTCTCTTAAACCAAGCTCGATGCGTGAGCGTAACAACTCGTGACTACCCGCATTGTCGGACGAATAGGTCTCCCATGTTACTCACAAGGCGGTGGATGCCTCCGTGGATGTCCTTTGTATCACCTTCCCATTCTTTCTTTTTGCAACTCTCGGAGGAAGAACTGATATCCCCCCAGTTGGCGCTCCCGTATGTGCATCCCCATCTTCCATTTCATACCGCAATCTACGCTCTGGCAATAAGTCGCCGTCATCACTTCGTCCCCATTGTTGCATGATATGATGGTTTAGAGCTGTATGGTGGGAGTCCAAAGTTCTGATGCATTCAATGAGAACGTCATGCAGACGGAAACTCTCTTTCCAAGCAGGTGGTAACCATTGGGAATTACCCGACTCAGAGTAGAGCCTCGTAATTTCCACGAGGTCGGCGCAGGCTTCCACGACGTAAGAGCGATGGATTTCAAGGGCCACATCTTGCTCCTTGCATTGGATTAATGTCATACAATTAATATGATCGGTTTGCAGGAGAGATTGGACGGAGTCGCATATTTGACAAAATTGGTCGGCTCGTCGACGGATAATGGATATTTGGTCCTCGAAGAACTGATTGCTAGATTCATAAGGTTGAGGAGGATGAGACGGTGGCGACGAGGATGTGGCATTAGGCTGTAGAGTCGTTGGCGATGGTGGTATAGCCGTCCGTCTCGCGGCTTTGCGACTAATACATTTGATTAAATTATGTCAAACAAAAGCAATTTCATTAGCACGACTCACTCGTGGTAGCGTTGTCGTGATGCTGCTTGCTCTTTGGTTTTGTGTCTGGGCTAAATAGTTAGGAATATGGCGAACGAGCCAGAATGGACAATTCACTTTTGATAGTGAGCTCTGCGATAGGCATTGTTCCGTTGACGAAATTCCTCTTCGGTGAGGGGACGATTGGTCGGCTGTTCTGCGCACGAGGATTCAGGCATGACGAGATAACGATGATAGAGAATCTAAGATTGATCGTGGGATGGTGCCACCCGATTTGTAATCATCGCCAAATTACTGACAACAACAACATACGTGATGTTCCACTCATATTATATGAGGAACGAATTTGGGTTAAACGAGTGCTTCCTAAGCGAGTGGATGTGGAAGTTGCCACCTCTTGGTCCTTCCACATCCACTCGTCTCATATTTTCGCAAATAAAGTAATCTCTCCATACTAGCTCTTATTTTTTAAATGTCGAGATCTACTGTTGGAGCTTCCGGCAAGGATACTATCAATTCTCATTCTGACATTTCGCATCTCTACATGTCTTCCTCGAATGAAGCCCCTATCTCTTCTTCTGATGCTACGGCGGACGAAGCTTCTGCCCGCGCTGCCAATCGAGCGGCCACTACCGAAAGAAATGAACAGAAAGCTGATAAACGAAGTGCCGGAGAAGAGAATATTTCGGACGACGAAGTCTTGTCTGAACGCGATCTCGAACCAGATTTGGATAGAGAAGAAGAGCCTCTCGTTGACGACGACGAATTCTCTAAGCTTCAAGGCCTTTCCCCAGATGACTTCAAGATCGCGCTGAACTTTTCTATCAATCGTGCGGCAGAGGCCGGATATGCCGTTGCCATTGGGACTGGCGGCTCCACTTCGAAGGACTCTGGGCTCTCCTCTTCAAAATCTTCCTCTACTTTCTTGCATTATCACAGAGTCTCCTTAAGGTTTTCACCGATTGCAGCAATGTGATCGCCTGAGACACCGTGTCTTGAGCTTGTCGGAGAACTGGAGAACATGTTATCAACTGGGAATGAGGTTCGCCGAACCTCTTCCGCGAACCCACCCTACAATGTGGTCCAAATGGGCTCAACAGTCAATGCCACCAAGTTTTACCAGGTCTAAGCGTATACAGAGCTTACAATGTTTGCTATTTTGTTATGCAGGTCCCGAAAAAGTAAACATAATATAGCTGCCGGCCGACCGTGCAAACACTGTTGGAATGTTTCATCAGAATCAACCTGATTTTTTTTACACTCGACGTGTACAATGAAAGTTTCCGTATGTTCGACCGGCCCATGAGCAATATTAGTCTTTTACTAAACTTTGCTTATGTGTGTTTTCGGACAGAATCAGGTACGAGTTTGATAATTTCCAATTGGTTATCGGTTGACCGCAATGGTACCACCATTCCTGGAAATAATGTACACGACGGTGGCCAGATCTTGTCCAAAAATATCAACATGTTGAGCAAGAAGACGAGAATTGTCATTTTAAGGGAGTTAAGTATAGCGATGAAGTGCCTCAGGAACCCAACAAAAAGCACGTCAAGTTGCTCTGCTTGGCCCGTTTTGACATGCCCTTTTTACCGCGTGTAGCCCAGAGAGTGGCCCAGGGAGTAACGCGTAATGGTCGACAGGAATTTTTGTCACTGTGGCCGTGCGATACAAATACATAGCAGCAAACATTTAGTACTTATGTCGACTCGTAGTTTCAGTCTTTCATCATTGTAATTCAGTCGGTTTCGTGGTCCGCGGTCTGTGATATTGCAACAACGGTGACCAGCATCTGCCTCAGCTGCTATCAGCAGCAGGTTCGCGGTTTGAGGTTCGCCGAACCGGAGTCCCCCGCGGATATCATATTCTGGAGAAATGGTTATATAGTCTCATCAAATATATTTTCCTTGTGTTGGCTCAGGTTGGGCAACAATGGAGTATAGCACAGGAAAGGGAAAAAGGAAGGAGAAAAAAATAAAGAGAGAGAAAGAGAGAAGGGAAAACATGGGAGTGAAACAGTCCAATTGAAATACATGGCAATCTAGATGGCGGAAGTGTAGACGCCCGCCTCAAACCTGCGCCCTGTAAATTCTACGACAGTTGTCCCGGAGGTGGTGGTGTGCTGAAGCACGGATGACCCCTTGCTTCACTCGGGCCACTGTTTGCAACAAGCTCTCCATCGCTCTTGTTTCTGATCACAGGGCGAATCTGGGCGATTGGACGATGGCGGTGGACAGCCAGTGTAATTCTCCAACCCATAGGCACCATTCGAGAGTATTTCCAAGGCACTCTCACAACATCTGATCTCGTGAAGTGGGAGTCCTTAGAGCTTGACTCAGGCCTTGTTCGAGTAGCACCGATCTTGCATGAATTTCGATGCGAGGAAGGTGCAACGGGGGCAGAGTGGGAGCGAAGAGAGGGGTGCTAATGAGGGTAAAGGACCGGCGGGTACCTTGGGTTTCTTGACGAGATTTTGAACCAAATGGTATTTCAGACCACTTAAGGTAAAATCCGGATTTGATGTTGAAAGTTGAGCGTGAACAACGAGGTACCTCGTGGCGCGTCGTCGCTATTCACAACCTTCACAGTTGCCATGGCTTCTGGCACGGCTGAATCAATATCCACAGCAGCATCCATATGGATGAAATCGGCCACAACGGAATCCAAGGACAGCTCCCTCCACTCCTCAGCCTCGAGATCGCCTTGGACAATCTTTCCCGACAGATCTGGTTCTCCTTAAACTCCATCTCCCATCTACTCCTTCTCGACGAGCCCGGGGACCTTGGCACGAAATGCTTCGAGATAGCACAGAGCCATCTGAAGGACACTGCCAGATGTGCGCGATCAGAGAAGAACTTTGTGGACGAAGCCCTTGATAAGCACGAGGTTAGTTTGCGAAGTGATACAATGGCCGGCTTGTTGTGGTGCACGTGTTGGCATGAACGGAGGGGAGATTGGGGATGGTTGGGTCGAGGGTTAAATCGGAGACGTGAGTGGCTCGCCACCTTGAGCCCCGGTCACAGTAGCACGGGACGACATCAAAATGTGTTCGGGAGGTCTTGAGGTGCCATATGTTGCATGACGATTTTATTGCTTGGTCTAAAATAATCCGGCGAAAAATATTGAACTCCGGCTTCACCAGCACGGCCGAACCGGCACTGCAGTTTAAAACTCGGACTCACCAGCAAGACCGATGACATACTTGCTTTTCTAGACATCAAGTATAGGTACCTCCCTCGGAGTCTGAGAGACAACAGGTGGGATGATAATAATGTTTCGTTTTCGGATATGGTGAGCGCTTGAGGCGGAGTCGGAGATGCTGATGATACAGATGATGCGGGGGTATGAAGATAACCTGCAGCAGAGGAACGGGCTGAAAGGGATTGGATGGCATTATATGGTTGCCAACGGGCCTGAGTCCGAGTGGCTGGTGGCCCGTTGGGCCAGGGAATGGGATATGGTGTATTTGTAATAGAACGAGCTGGAGAAGACACTGAGAGATGGATAGACGGTTGGAATGCGAGAGTGGCACAAAATATTAGTTCACAGTAACATAGGCGGCAGGTGTCATAATGATGGTTGATTCCATCAACAAACCATCCAGATATGCAGTGACACACCAGGGGCCATTGTGAGTTGCCATTTCAGTAGTTTTTGATGGGGAGAAAACAGACAGGAAAGTTGATTCGGAGGCGGAGGGGGCGATGGGTGATAGGTGGGATCTCAGCTCACGAAGAGATTTGTGAGCCATTCGAAGGAAGCGAACAAGGTCGTCATGCTTTCCAGCACGATTTGATGACTTCGGCGAAGTTGGATCTGATGGACGAGTCTGCCAAAAAAAAGCAAAGTGAGCTCAAGATTAAGAGAAAGAGCGAAAAATTGCATACCAATAGTCCTTAATCTACAGGCCATCCAGTTGGGCCTTAGCAAGTCGGCTCCAAACTTCAGGCCTGTTGACTTTGTTGGCGTAATCAAATCCACGGCCCATAGACACTATGTGCTCAACGTTGTAGATCGTCAGCGCCTCTTCATATAAACCATGGTCGGTGGCAATCTTGGCAATCTCGCCAGCGTCATAATTCTCCAGCTTGTTGATGTAGCCTACAACCTTGCCCTTTTCAGCGAGAATAGCCGTCAAAAGAAGAAGGTTCTGCAGGTTTTGTTGTTGCTGAATGGCGGGGTTCAATATGATCTTCTCTAACAGTTCAATGAGCTCAATAGGGAGATCAGCGGAGGGGAATGCCTTGATGGTAATCGAGACATTGTCTGGATCTGTGCATTCAGGCAGAGCAGCCACGATAATCTGCTCAAATCATTAGAAACGTGCAAGAAACAGGTCATAACGTCCGACGTGATCAATAAGCTGACGACGATGTAGGTTGTCGGAAACGAGAACTTGCGCCCATAGCTCCGGCTGGCGACGTTTGAGAAGATAACAAACTTGCTGTTTGAACATTGAGTTGTCGTTCGTGATAGCAATAAGCTCATCATCACAAAAGCCTTTGGCATACACGATATATGCCAAGTAGATGTCAGTAACAACTTCCACTAAGATTTAACTTGCTTACGTTGTTATCTTTAAGGAACGCCTCGGGGTTGCCATTGCTGTCGATATAGATCTTGGCCATGGCATTGAATACTGCAGGGTCTTGGATGCCACTCTGGACATGACCCTCGAGCCAAGGAAGAATCAACTTCAGCCTGTTCCTCTGCTCCATTCATGGACAAGCTCGTCAATTGGGAAGTTGCCCATAACAGAGGCCAACAGTCCCTTGGTCGTTGTCTCGTCACAATCTACGTCCAGAAGCTCGCCCACAACTTGAGGAGTCCTCAATAAATTTGGTGTCTGGTAAAGGTAGAGAACGAGATTGTGAACAAAGTCGAATCGATCACAGACAATGATGAGAGGAAGCTGGTCCGAGAGTTTCGCCTCTTTGAGGAAGTTCTTGACTTTCTCGGGGTTATAGAAGTTACTCTCCCGGAAAATGTGCTCAACTTCCTGAATTTGACCAGTGCGAGTGGCGGTCTGGATATACTTGAAATGAGCCTCCGAATCCTCGCTGAGGTTAACAATAGACCCGAGGTAATAGTAGAGGCCTGTTCGGCATTGTGGGTACGCAAACTGTTGTACGTAGGATACAATGCTCACCTTCGAAAGTTTTGAAGGATTCAAACATCTCGATCAATTTCACAGGGCCAAATACGTCAGAGTATTTGGTGGCAATCTGAGTGACAATGTGGAGATTCTGGCGAATATTGACGCGAAGCATCTCCTGCATGCAGGCCATAGATTGTTCAGTTGTGAGTCAGCTAAAGTAGTTGACGAGCCACTGCAACCAGAAAAATCAATTACAAAATACGCAATTTAACTTACGAGTAAACTCGCCTCTGGTTGAAGGACATTGGTGTGCACAATCGCACACTTGATATCAGCCAGATCTTCATAGTGCTCGAGTGCCTAAAAAGCTGGCATAAGCGAACAACCCTCAAAACATAGGGTGCCGATCACCCATTGTAGCAGACCAGCCTTTTCGCAGAGATTGGCAATCCAAGGACGGTTGTAGTGTGTGAACATCTCATTGCCGAGAATGACGTCCGCCACTTGAGGTGCATGAATGAGGGGAGGCGCGTCTGCAGGTGGCCTTGTTCTTGCATATTTTCCTTCAAAGCATCTAATAAGAATGAAGTGGCAGGCTGAATCATGTTCTGGGACATGAAAATATCGACGACTCACTCGACATCCACCAAAGGACCTGGCTCATCGTTCGCGAGCTGAGTAGCAAATTCGGCACCTTTCTCTGGGTTTGTCCTCATGACGTGCTGCAACAGACCAATATAGTCTGGGGTGTAACCAACCTTCTTTGAGTAGAGCACAATCTTCTATGTCTGACCTGTTTCGGAAAAGCAAGCAATGACCATGACACCTTGTTGGGGATGTTTGCTCTGAGATAGACGCTCAGTGCGAGTGTCATATCATGTAGTCGGACGATGTCTCCCAGTTCCTAGCTGCAAGTGAGCTTGAGGATTGAATGAGATTGTTTGTTGTCAGCAGATAATGTCAATGATGTCGTACCTTATTATCCTTCAACCACTTCTCCAAGAGTTGCTTCCTGCCTTGCTGAAGGACAGAACGAGCAAGCTCAACAGACTCGAGATGGTCAAGCTCGCCCTTAAGGAGGATACCAAAGTATTGCAAAATGGGAGAAAGACCACCGGGAGGTGCCGGGGCAGTCTTAAACGACTCAATAACTTGTACTGTACGCAAAATTCCCTGGCGCGAATATGTAAGTATCGTTAAAACACGAGACTGAGAAAATAAAATCATACCCTTGGGGAGTTGGCGGCAACTTTCACTGCTTCGCCATATTGACCACTTCGGAACAGCTGTTGGTATTGCTTGATGTACAGGTCATCTGCGCCAGGTAAGTTCACTCGGCTTGCCAATTTGAATGCAAGCTCTGTGTCATTCAGAGTGGTAAGGATGTAAGGGATTATGGTCTGCCCGTCGACGTTGACGCTGAGGACTTGTCCCTTGTTGATACCAATGATACCGTTGGTCGCCTCATGCTCCACAGTTACAAAGATAGTTTCACAAAAAATACGGTTCATGTATACGCAAGCGCCAGATTCGAGATTGTAGAGATGGATGAAACCGTATTTCGTTACGAGGTAGACAATGCCACGCTTCTTTGATGCTTGCATGGCCACTGGGAAGTCATTTTTTGCTTCGGGTGGGAAGTAGACATCGACGGCTTTCTTGACGAATAGGGGATCAGGAGCGGTCTGGTCGATTTCAACGACATGTAACTGAAAACAGCACCGGGGTTTATGGCGATTGGAGAAGTGACATGGTTTAAGTAAACATAACTTGGCATCAGTCACAGTGCGCACAGAGAACGTAAATAACTTAGCCGGCTTTTGATGGCTCTCCTGGCTAATCTTTTCAAGTGCAGCAGCATGTCCCTCAATATGCTGACTAACCCACAGTCTCTGCTATACAACTGTAGCGCCTTTGACCCCGAACGCAAAAGGATTTGTCGTGTTGCCGGAAATTCCAATGAGTACGGGCTATTTCTCGTCTGGGGTCTCGATAGTTGATGATTTGGGCACCAGATAGTGGAGCATGGCGGTCAAAGATTTTCTGGGGAGGGGATGTCTGGTCTGTGATGGTGTCCAGTGGTAAACGGATACGTCGGTAACCATTCTTATTGTTGTTTCGGAGACCAATTTCCAAAATACAATGCCCTCGTTGTTGACGCGAGATTTTAGATTTTATTTCGTCTCGATGTTGAAAACTTGGAGTGTGTGGCCGGCTGGCAGGAAGAAGAGATGTTGATGAGCTGGATTATGAGCATTAAACACAATGTAACGTACCCTTCAGTGCTAAGATCTTTTTGCTTGGGTGAATAATTGTACTGTTAGCCGTGATAGGTCTCCGCAGAACATTGTTGGCATTGGCAACTTCAAATTGAAGGTCAATGATGAGTTTTGCTCGTTATGTAATCTTTTCTCGCGCGCACATGAAATGGTCAAAAAGACTCGGAAGCGGTATTATTATTGGTATGTTCGCATTGATCGGGAAACACGTGATATGACGTCTTGTTGTTATCTTACTATAATGTCTGCTCACGAGCCCATCAGCTCACCACTCACCAGAATCACCGGCCATACCACGTCCGGAGAGCGAGACCGAGTTCTCCCCAGATCTCGAGTTTGACGAGATGGTTCGGAAGGATTTGGAATTGATTGAGAACTTAGGGCCGCAAAACCAGCAATATTATGAGAGGCAAGGCCTCTGCATGCCTGGTCAGCGTCGCATCGTAAATTCGCCAAGTCAAACCGAGTTGGACAAAGATGTGGCGGAGTTGAACAATACAGAGACTCGGAACCAACAGCCGGTAATCCGTACTGCACAACAGTTTACAATCTAAACTCATTTGAATATGACAGGAAATCATCCACGCTGAAGCAGGCATTAGAAATTTGCCAGAAACTCTGTCAAGGGGCCGTGAACGATGCTGAAATTGGAGCCTGAGTGCAGAATTCAATAAAGAAAATACTCGCGCAATTTCAACTCGCTCTGCTAAAAGATCGCGGAAGGAACATAATTTGCTCCCGGGAGCAGTCAGGCTCTCTCACAAGGCTGTCAGCTTATCTGAGGAGGCTGTAAGCTTGTCACGAGCTGCAATCAGCTTGTTGGATGAAGAGAATTGATTGACAGCTGTCAAATTATGTATCGTGTGTAAAATTTTATACTATATTTTGTAGTATATGACAACACCAATAGTGTATGCTATAAGTAGAACACGCCGAGTAGGCTCAGCATGGTCTAAAAACATCTGTAAAGCCGTCAGTAGTTATTGTAGCCCTCCACCGCTGAAGTGGTCCATCTGTTCACGAATATAGCGTTGATGGTCCGATGCATCGTCGATGCACCGCTGTAGAACACAACATACATGGCGATGAGTGGGCCATTCAAACCGTTCATCTTGCTGTCCACACCGTTGACACCGTTCTCTGAGGCCAAGACCATAATGAGAGCCGTTATGACGATACAAAGCCGTTGATCCGCTGCCGTTGGAAAATTGGAAATAGAATTATTACGATTATTTGATTTGAAGCCATACGAGTTATCGGACCCATTGTTCAAGTTGTAGATAGAGTCGCCATATTGCTGTTAATGTAGAAGAATGAGCGATGAAACGGCAAATGAGATATGTAACGTACTCACTTGCGCGGAATCATCTTGCCCAACCTGGGCAGAGTTGAACGATAATGAGCCATTTCAGTACCGGCCGGGGGGAGACGAGACAACAATGCTTGCAAATCGCCAGCATTAACAAGACTCTCGTGGACTTGGCCCTTGGGGCTAGTGATGTGCCGGGCCCGGCTTGGGCTTAAGCCTCGGGCTTGGGCTGGGCTTTAGAGGGCTTGGGCTTGCTGAAACTCAAGCCCGACCCTGAGCTGAGGGCCGGGCCTGGCTTGGGCTTGGTCGGGCTTGAGCCCGGGCTTACATCCCAAAAGAGTAACTGGCTGGAATAACCCCATAAAACTTCAATATAAGTTGGTGTGCAGAAAGC
>KN833213.1:0-18502 GCA_000827315.1 Piloderma croceum F 1598
GAAGAAAAATATGAAATAATATTTTTGCGAATTGGCACGTGTTTTGAGGTATTGTGGATAATAATAAATAATCAAACCAAGACGACGACGACGACAAAGTTGAAACTACCAAGTTGTCTTTTTGTACACAGTTGATTCGCACCCGAGCATCGAAGACGGGGATAGTCAGTGACTTGGACCGAGGGCACTTGCGCCGCCATAAGGTCACAACGCTACCCAAACAAACACTACAATCCCTCCCCGAGCGCTCCGATGTCGTCCAACAACAACAGAACTCCAAAATCCAGGATCCCACCCTCCGCATCTACACCTATCCCCACCCCAACCCAACAGCAACAGCAAGGACATGGGGGACCGTCTAAACTGCCTAAATTCCTGCAAAAAGCAAGTCGGGATAGGGCAAGATCGATGACTGATCCTTTGGCTGCTGTTACAGCTACGGGGAGCAGTGCGAGTATAGCTAGTTCTTCGTCTTCTGGGTCTGGGAGGAAGGGAGGGAGTCGGTTGGGAGGGGTTGTGAAGAAGGCCGCTCAGGCGTCAGACTCAATGGATGAGCCGCCTGTGATCATTGAGCCAGTGCCAGCGCCAACGGCGTCGAACCCCAACCCGCGCCCACGAACACGATCAGAACGACCCATCTCTGACATCGGACACTACTCACCTTCCTCCCCATCCTCGACCACGCGTATCGGAGATCTACCAACCCGACTCTCAGGCTGGTTCAGCCACGCCTTTTCCTCATCTTCAACCGACCTTTCCCTCCCTTCCCTCCTCTCCCAATCATCCCAACTCTCCTCTTCCTCATCCAACTCATCCCCCACAAAAACAAAAGGCAGCGCTCTCCTCTCCGCTGCGGCTCGTCACGGATCCCGTCACCTTGACAGAGCCGTACGCTATTTACTAGACAGCGATGCTCAGCCTGATCGGTGTACTGATCCGATTTGGTTATTGGGTGTTAGACATCCTGGTTATGAGCCGAGTGAGGGGGTGCCAGCTGTTGTTATCGGCGGTGGGGGCGGGGGAGGGTTGGGAAAGAGAAGGAGCTCGGTTAGCGTTGATTCGGATGGTAGTACAGGGAAGAGCTGGGTTGCGAGAAGGGCTCCCTCCGCGTACTCATATCGCGTTCCTCCTCCTGCTAGTACCTCCGAGTTATCCCAATCCCAACCACCATCGTCCACTTCGTTATCTTCATCCTCTAGCAAACTCACGCAGCAACAACAACAACAGCCGGGCCACAACTGGCCTCCGATCTTCTACCTCGATTTCACTTCTCGGATCTGGTTAACATACCGCTCGCAATTCCCTATTCCTATACGGGATATCACATTAGCTGCGCTCGAGGATGCACCTCCCCTTTCCCCTCTTCCCACTTCCCCTTCGAGCGAGGATACGCCAACTTTAACTACATCGACACCAGTCCCTTCAAGCCCTACCAAGCCCTCCTCCTCACAGCCCCCATCTAAAAGCGGGGTGGGGTTAGGTAAAAGTATAAGCGGCATGGGCGGGAAGTGGAATTGGGTAGTCAGTTCCTCATCTTCCAATTCCAATTCGAACTCTAATGGTGGCGGCGGTGGGGGTGGGGTGGAAGGAAAAGGATGGACGAGCGATTCGGGGTGGGGATGTATGCTGAGGACTGGACAGAGTTTGTTAGCTAATGGGTTATTGTTTATGCATCTCGGGAGGGGTGAGTTGTTTCTTCCCTTCCTGGTGGGGGCTTTGGAACCAACGACCAAATGTCCTCCCTCCCCTCCCAAAAAAAAAAAAAAAAACTAACCTCCCCTCCCTCCCTAAAAACAGACTGGCGCCGCCCCCCACACCCACTCCAAACAGCCGACTACGCACTCTACGTCCAAATCCTAACCTGGTTCCTCGATTCCCCAAGTCCGCTCGCTCCTTTCAGCGTACATCGCATGGCTTTAGCAGGCAAAGATCTGGGTACTGATGTTGGGTGTTGGTTTGGGCCCAGTGTCGCTGCTGGGGCTATTAAGTGAGTGTCCCCCCCCCTTCTCCTTCTTTTAAAAATTCTTTCTTTCTTTTTACAAACACACGACTAAAAAATATCTTCATTATTTCATTATTCGCTACCCAGAACCCTCGTACACGCCTTCCCAGAAGCGGGGCTCGGCGTCTCAGTAGCCACAGATGGGTGTATTTACCAATCAGAGGTGTTCGCTGCCTCCACTTCCACTTCTGAGCGAAAAACGGGCAAGGGGAAAGGTGCGGGTGGGGGGTGGGGAGGACGTGCGGTGTTGGTGCTTGTTGGGATTAGATTGGGTTTGGACGGGGTTAATCCTGTTTATTATGATACTATTAAGGTGCGTCTTCCACCTCGGGGAGTTTTTTCATCTATTCACGCGTATCACACACACCCGCGCGCGTACAGACATTATACACGTTCCCGCAATCAGTGGGTATAGCAGGCGGCAGACCTTCATCATCGTATTACTTCGTCGGTTCTCAGGCTGATAACCTGTTTTATCTCGATCCGCACCATGCGCGTCCGGCTGTCCCGTTGAGGTCTCCTCCCTCGCTTACGTCGGAGACTCCGGGTAGACAGCGTTGGGAACGCCAAACGACACCGGAGTCGATTGAGCGGAAACAGCAGCAGCAGCAGAAGTCACCGACTTCTGTGACTGGACCTCAACGTATCCCGACTCCACCTTCGTCCTCGCGCACAGGAGGCTCAACAACAACATCTTCCTCAGCCCCACTCTCCCCCTCCCCCCTTCGACAAAAACAATTCTCCACCTCCTCCCAATCCTCCTCCTCTCTCCCCCGCGCCCCCAGCAGCGATCTCGACCTAAGCGTAAGCGGCGAGAGGTTAGACCCTCTCCAAGAACATTACGCGAATGCGTATTCTGCTGCGGAACTTAGGACGTTCCATTGTGAAAGGGTTAGGAAGATGCCGTTGAGTGGGTTAGATCCTAGTATGTTGCTTGGTTTTTTGTGTAAGGATAAAGAGGATTGGGAGGATTTTAGGAGGAGGGTTGTTGAGGTGAGTTTTGCGCTTGAGTTTTAATTTGCAGGGGTGTTAATGTGTGTGTGTTTCGTTGCAGCTCGGACGAAACCATAAGCCGATATTCACGATCCAAGACGAGCCGCCTACATGGCCATCTGATACTGACGAATTCATGGGTCTCGAGTCTATTTCCGAACCGGACGACATGGACATGGACGACGACAACGATGACGACGAAGAAGCTCAAGATGACGGAGCTGACGAGCCGTTTTTCGATACGCGCGATGGTACACGGTCGCCGTCGACTTCTCCCGATGCGAGTGTTAGAGGTGGAGCGAGGAGCTCTGATTTCGATACGGAGGAGGATCCGATGGGTCCTGATACACCTGGACAGACCCCGAGGACTACGTTTGAGGTTGGGAAGGGTGGCTTGCCGGAGGCTTTTGATGATAAGCGGAGGGAGCATGTTGATGTCGGCGACCAGGATGATGATGATGACGACGACGACTGGGTGGACCCATCTGTCCCCACACCACCGCCGCCGCCGACTAAAATCCAAGCGCCTGCGATGGTCCAGACCCACTCGAACAGTTCCAGCAGTAGCAGCAGCAGCGGCGTCAAAGTCAAGAGCAGCAAGAGCAAAAAAACAGTAAAGCGGAAATCTGCCTCCGTGGTACCTGTTCTGAGGACTCCCGAGCCATCTGCCCATTTTCCGTTCCCGAGTTCGGTGGAGGATACTACTACACCTCAGCAGGAAGATTTCCAGCAGCAGCGGGACCAGTTACCCGAGATGCAGGAGAATGGGAAGAAGTTACAGCGGATGCATACGGCGCGTGCTAGAGATGGAGGGAGGACGCAAAGTGGCGGTGTTAAAGGCGTGTTGACCGCTGAGGACGGTGGGGAGAGCTTCTAACCTCTGCAATTTTTTTTTCCAGACTTTCACTTTCTCTGTGCGTGTATATGTTTCATACATATTCTCATTCCAGTTATTCTGGGCTCGCCGTTCTTTCTTTTTGTGCGTGGGGGACGATCCTGTAACGCTTGCTTATTGCTGGGGACTCAACCGGCTTTTCTTCTTCTTTTCGGTGTTACTAACTTCCCCGATGATTTTTTTACCTGCGCGGAATGGCTACAATTTGTGTAACTATGTACCCCCTTGTCATTGCCTATAGAGATACCCTTGCTGATCTTCCCGTTTACATGGCCTGTTTCGTCCTGTTATCTCGTGAAGTCTCGCGATCAGTTGTTGATAACCTCTTCGAATACCTTAGGATTTTTAAGGTCTTGAACGAATGCTAAACAGACTTGAAGCGACGGAAAGACTGTTGTTATATGTAGTAACCGCTTCCATTATGGTTCCGTTTACTACGCGCCGGATAATTCAACCGCATCTCTCAGCGGTTCGGTCACCAAATCCAGCGCCTTGTCCGCCGCTTTGACGCCATTGTCATGTCTGAATTGCTTTCGGATCGACAGCAACAAGAACTGTACGCCCACAGAGTATATCTGTTATCTACCCTTCGTTTAACTCCAAATAACAGGCACATATCCATACTTGATTACTTGTATAGTGCCGGTCTAATCAAAACATACGAACAGTTGCGGCAGGAAGCGCCAGGCTTTGTGCGTAATTTGCTGTTTCTCTGCTGTCCAGCAATTAAGTCGGTTTTTGGTCAGACTGACTTTCAGGCCGACCCTGACACCAAATCAAGTGGGCTTCTGGTAAAGAAATGGATGAGTGTCATCAGAATGCAAAAAAAGGTGCATAATTGTGTCGCAGATACGAATCACGGTGCATTATTCCATCAATTTACTCTTGCAGATCATGGAGTTGGAAACTAAGCTCGCTCAGGCCCTCGAAGAGGTATCTCATGTTGGTCACCTTTCTGCTGGTGGCACAAAACATGCCAACAAAGACTGGTTGCCTACTGGTCACCCCAAACATGCACTGAGCGGGCATCGTGACAAGGTCAATGCTGTCAGCTTCCATCCCACCTATTCTGTTTTCGCTTCTGCCGGTGCAGATGCAGCTGTCAAAATCTGGGACTGGGATTCGGGAGAGTTGGAGCGGACGCTAAAGGGCCATACCAAATCTGTCACGGACTGCGACTTTGACTCAGCAGGAAAATATCTAGGTGAGCTCTGTTTTTTTGATCGTCTTATGCAAAAGACGCATGTTAAGACACGTTCAATAAGCAACTTCCTCGTACGATCTTTTTATTAAGCTATGGAATGTCCACGATGATTACAAGAATTTCGCCACTCTACGCGGACATGAACACTCCATTTCCTCTGTACGTTTTCTCCCGGGCGACAATCGCATCGCAAGCTCCAGCAGGGATCAGTCTGTGAGGGTATGGGACGTACAAACCACGTACGTTCGTATATACTAGTTACCTTCAGGCAGGTCGCTCACCGTGATCTTATAGGCACTGCATCAAAGTGTTGCAACTCCATCAAGATTGGATTCGGTCGGCACTACCTAGCTGTGATGGGCGATTAATTCTAACTTGTTCAGATGATCATGTATGTACGTCTGACTGACCTGCTGTGTGATGTTCCTGACGATGCCACTGGGCAGACAACAAGAATAACAGACTTAGAGTCTGCGGCCACCAAGGCAGAAATGCGAGGCCACGACAACGTTGTGGAAGTCGCAGTATTTGTTCCTAGTATATCAATCCCGGCCGTCCGCGATCTTGTTGCCATCGTCAGTGTCAATTTATCGCTGCATCTTGCCCAGTCCTTGAATTTATCTCCGATTTTGGCAGCCTGCGAGTGCCCAAACTTCCAAAATTGACTCCATGGGAGTCACGTTCGTTGCAACTGGGTCTAGAGATAAGACCGTCAGGATATGGGACGGGCTGCGGGGGCAGTGTTTATGGACATTCGTGAGTGTAGACAGGTTACCCTAGTTTCAATGCTGACTCAGACTAAGTTCTCGAAGGTCGGCCACGATAACTGGGTTCGGGCACTTGTGTTTCACCCTTCAGGAAAGTATCTTCTGTCAGCTGCAGATGACGGTACCATTCGTATCTGGGATCTCAAAACCGGTCGATGTATGAAGAAAGTTGAGGCGCACTCCCCGTTTGTCCAGTGTCTAGCTTGGGGTCGCGTCAAAGTAGAAGGTCAAGGCGACGCTGACGGGACTGTCAACGTCGTTGCCACAGGAGGCACAGATAAGGTGCGCTCAGCCGGAATACCTTTGAACCCAACCTAATTTATTGGCTTGCTTGGCATTTCAGCTTGTCAAGATCTGGCATCCTTGATATGAATAACGCGTTTGATGAAATTCCTCTCGTTGCGTCAGGATCGTGTTATTTTCGTGCTAACCCATTGCTTTCAGGTTGCTATGTAGCTTGTTCTCTCGCTGTCCTGCAACTCACCCTTATAATTATTCAATTTTCCCATGTAGCACACGTCCTGTCTGCTAACTGCAACTACAATTAAATATTGGCGAACGTAAGATGCGACGCAGAAATTCGAAATATTTTTAATCAGTAAATTGATAGTAGCAGTGCACGCTCAAAGCTTTTCCCAATGAAAGGAAATCAGATATCCTGCGCTTTGAAAATGTGCATATCCCTTGATGAACCGGTGACCTATATGCACTTAATAACTTGTCCGGTGGTCGGACCGTCTGTCGGCAGACACGTGACAACAAATTCGCAGGGAGACTTGCCAAGTCTCTCAAGTGCCTCTCCCGTTGAAATCCCAATAGGCTAACGCGGCCTCGTCATAAAGGGTTCTTTGTGGACCCGATTTTCTTTAGCAATAATAGTAAACATGAAGACCCCAGGCCACGACGTTAGCAACGGTTACCATCCGGAATCCGTATCAGCAGTATTTCAAGTTTTTGGCTCTTCATGAAGGTCAGGAAATCCGCCGGAAATCCAATTGGAAGTGTGTAATACTAACACAGGTCTTAATATACGACGGAACCATACACACATACGACATTGTGAGACTTTGAAATCCTGCACAGTTTGTTCTTTCAATCTGACGGGTAGCCTTATAATCGACGCTTTGACGAGTGGCAGCATTTCCAGCGGAATATGGCAGAGATATATGGATGGCCAAGATGGAGAAGTACAACGGAAACGGTACTATGATAGCCTAGCACCTGTTTGGGTATAGTGAGCATGCCAATGCATGCGGGTCACTCCGATAGAATCATTCGCTACACTTATAATACGGGCCTAGTATGCGAATGGCCTATCAAGTCGCATATCCTTCATCATGTCTCTCTCCAAGGACGCAGCGACTCATTCTGATATCTTGAACCACTCGGGTGACCAGTGGGCACATGACCCTGCGAACCCTCGTGAATGGTTAGCGACGAAGAAATGGCTAACCATAGCCATTGTACGCAATTTCTTGCTGCTCGCATCGGGTCCCTCATATTTTTTGCCAGGTGTCATTCTATACCTTTGTCGGGACAGTTGGAACCGCTATGATGGCCCCACCATTGCCTGAGATTGCGATGAAATATGGTATCAAACCACTGATTGCTACGGTGGTTGGGCTCATACAATTTTACTGCAAGAAATTACCAACACAGCGATATTGGCGATGACGCTCTCAATATTCTTTCTCTCATTTGCACTTGGGCCGCTGATCTTTGGACCGTTATCTGAAGTATATGGCCGCACCTGGGTACACATTACCTCCAATTGTCTGTCTTTATGTTGCTGATGCCGATATTAACCTTAAGATCTTGCATATCGGTACCCTGCTTCACGTGGGTTTCAACCTGGGCTGCGCGTTTTCGCCGAGCGCAGGATCTTTGATCGGGTTCCGTTTTCTCTGTGGGTAATTTTCCTGGTTTATTTGTTGTGCAGTTAAAAGGCCCAACTCGCCGTGTAATACCTATAGCTGGCTTTGCAGCTGCACCTCCGTCTGCGATCGCAGGAGGTACTATCAATGATCTTTTTGCAGAGCGAGAGAGGGCGGCGGCCATGGCGTTTTTACTTGTCACTCCTCTCATAGGTGAGTATATCGAGTTCACATTTCCCATATCTTCACTCTGTAATTCCTCCAGGTAGTGTCATTGGCCCAATTATTGGAGGCTATATTTCACAAAGTGTGGGCGTGAAATATGTCTTCGTCTTCTTGAGTGCCCTTTGTGGTGCGGCAGCACTGATCGGCATCCCCTGCTTAAAAGAAACCTACGCTCCGGTTGTTCGCTTGGCCCAGGCAAAGAGATCCTCAGATTTTGAGAAGCTGGTCGAGGCACTTGCACCCAAAAACCGATCCATGTGGCATACCCTGTGGCTGAACCTCAGCCGCCCTGTGATATTGCTTACACGCAGCTTCATTTGCTTCATATTGAGTTTGTACCTCGCTATGTCGGTATCTGGCGTTTTCCATCTCGCATTATTGGTAATTCAGACCGGTTTCAGGGTATATGGCATCAACCTCCTCATGTTCGCGACGTTCTCAAGCCTGTTCACTGATATATACAAGTTTTCGCAAAGCAGTGATGGACTAGTTTTCATAGGACCGGGCGTCGGATATTTAGTAGCTGCTGTATTTGGCGGGCAGATCTCCAGCAGAATATATTCTACCGTCAGCGTCGCAGTTAATTGACTATCTGTGCGCTGACCATCTTTTGGATAGTTGGCTGACAGGAACGGCGGAAACGGCAAGCCTGAAATGAGGATTCCTTCCTTGATTTTTGGCGTGTTCTTCATTCCTATCGGGCTACTGTAAGTGAGGCTATTTCCGTCCTTAAAATTTAGTTGACATGGTGATGCCATGAGCTGGTACGGTTGGTCTGCGGCAACAAGGATTCATTGGATCATGCCGATGATTGGAGCAGGTGAAATTTCAATCTTACTACGATATGCTCCTTCCTTATCTGTTGCTCAGGTATATTCGGGTTTGGATACATGACTGCTCTGTGCGTCGAGGATCATCGGTACCCTGTCACATGTTGCTGAATAATTCATTGACTTAGCATGTCGGTTTATCTATATCTGGTGGACGCATTTGCCTTCACGGCCAGTGCCATCTCCGCGGCAGCCGTTTTCCAATCTTTCCTCGGATTCGCATTTCCACTATTCGGTCAAGACATGTACGCCAAAATCGGATACGGCGGTGGTAATTCGCTACTCGCAGGCCTGGCCATCGTCATCGGCATCCCCTTCCCAGTATGGATCTGGTTTAAGGGAGCAGGTATTAGGAAAAGGAGCGTTGGCTTTCTTGCCTTTGACGTGCGTCTGCTATCTCCAATTCTGTCTTTGGATCACCCAATCTATTGCAGGGCATATAATCGGATTTGTCTTATTTTCCTGCTCCTGGAGGGATTCTATCTGCTAACTGCAAATATAATACTACTGCCCGGTATGACTGATGGGTATCCATGGGTAAAATGGTGTTTCATGGGCATGCAATCTGGCGACTGCCATGTGAAGTGCTCGAGCACCCATATTAATCAGAGATGATCCGAGTAGCCATCTCTGGTCTGCTTCTCATCGCCCCAGCCAGTCTCGTATATTTGGCCTCGAGCTTTTATAGCAGGCAGTTCTTGTTTTCTGCCTTGCTGGGATCATATGCCATCGCGGAAGCCGTTTTCTATCTGCTCATATATATTCCAAGAAAACATCTGATGTAAAGGGTAAGTCACATCCCAAACCGCCAACTTGATGATTAGAGCTGCCGCCGGTTGAGTTGAGCTAGTTTGAAGTTGACCTATCAGGCAGCCTCGAGTTTACGCGAAGGTATTGCCATGCATTATAAAAACACAGCTATAGTCTTCCATTGTACACGAGTGTTCTCTACGTCGCTCACCACGACATTGGACAAGCATAAACGGAAGGACTCGCAGGACTACCTATACACAACCTTGGCACGCGGATATTAGCACGGCATAACTCAGGAGGAATGGCGCCCACGCTAGCCAGTAGTAACAAGCAAACAAGCTCCAGCTCCGTCGCCCCAGGGCACCAACCCAGCCTGTTCCATAATAGAAATCCGACCAAATTTTATCCCATCATCAATCGCGGATTCAAGGTCGTTGAGATTATTTGCAGTAGCCCCCTTCAAAAACAATCATTGCCATCTGTATCTTCTCCCCCTTTCCCATCCCCGGCGCGCCTACCCGACTTCTCGAACCCCGGGTCCCCAGAAATGAGCTGCCGGAGGGAACTGTCACGC
The DNA here is from genome assembly GCA_000827315.1 of Piloderma croceum F 1598. Classification (NCBI taxonomy): domain Eukaryota; kingdom Fungi; phylum Basidiomycota; class Agaricomycetes; order Atheliales; family Atheliaceae; genus Piloderma; species Piloderma croceum. The sequence goes on from KN833213.1 coordinate 10,118, forward strand.
GATCCCCGCCGAAGTCGACCGTCTCGTACACGTCCACCCACCCCACCTCCTCCGAGGTGGGTGATCCAGGGAAATCGCGTTGACGACGCGGCCAGAGACGGCGGAGCTCGAATTTGGAGGGGGACTTTGAGGACGGGCGATGAAATGGCTGTTGAGATACTGCAGAGCTAAGTTGCTGACGGGCATGTCTTTCGTTCGATTGAATTGAATGGAAGAGTTTACGATTGAATGAAATGAAAGAAGTTGTCCATTCCTTTCTATTAGAAAACGGGGAGACGGGCGTCACGAAGTGGATGTATTGAAAGAATAAGTAAAGCTACGACTCCAGTCGGAGAAACAAACGATACTTACGGGAGATCACGTGACTGAACTAGCCCAATTTCCAACACTTTCCATCGGATATCTTCTCGAAATACATACACTCTGTCTGAACGGAGAGTTACATGGCAAACCTTTCTTTCCCATCGGATACCTTCTCCCAATACCACCCACTCTGTCATATCCCAATGAACGAAGATCACTGTCAGCTCATCGCATCCGTTCTTTTCGATCGGACGCTTTCGTTGACGTACTCTCGACCAAGGTGGGAATAGGTAGGAGATAACGGTCCGGTCGAATACAGGAAACGTTATGATGTCAACGCGAAAAAGGTAGGTGTAGACCAACAAGAAGTCATAGTGGTGCGTTTGCAAACCCCAAACTACCCCAAAGCAATCTCCTCGGCTTCGAAGTGCTTGATCAGGACAACTGTCTTACGTGCCAATGCCAGGTAGCCGTAATATCTCTTCGCGCAGTCTCTTGTTGGAAACTGGGTTCTCGTCATTGAACCGCAAGTGATACTAGCAGTATTTGAGAAGGTCAGTCGGATAGCTTCTGTGTAAAACAGGCAACGCGAAGTTGGTATGGATTGCAAGCGAGAGAATCAGGAAGCGAATTCCAATTCCGCTCAACAGGATCCGCGGATATGTCCCCGTTGGTTCGGCTGAACAATTGACGTGAGGAGATCATCTGAGCATATAAAGGGATCATGGAAACACAAGTTGGACCGCCAGTTTCCACCACACACCCCAATGCCGCCTACATTCACCCACGAATTCAACAACGCTTCGTTCAAAGGGAAGTCGTTTCTCGAGACTGGTGTCTTCATCGACGGTAAATTCGCTGATGGGTCTGACAAAACTACCATTGAGTGAGCCTGTCGTACTAGTCATTTTATCTACCGTTCTGAGCCGTCATCGGGTGTGTACAGTGTCATCAATCCAAGTGCGTAATATCATGTTATCACAGTCCAGCATGACGCATGCACTAACCCGGGTCTCTCCTAACAGCAACCGGCAAAGTCCTCTGCGAGGTGGCCGAGGCTACACCCAAGGATGTCGATCTTGCAGTCAAAGCTGCACAAAAGGCATTCGACACGGTATGGGGATTGAAGGCACCTGCAGATAGGCGTGGAATCGTCATGAACAAGCTCGCTGACCTAATGGAGGCGCATTTGGACGAGCTTGCCGCACTGGAGGCTTTAGACAATGGTTCGTTTTTGATGTCCGCTGATGGAAGATGCGGATAGATGACTCTGTTTGGCTTGAACGCTATCAGGCAAACCATTCAGTTGGGCGAAGATGACAGATGTTAACCCGGCCATCGGTACTATCCGATACTTTGCTGGATGGGCAGACAAAATCCAAGGCAAGCAGATCCCGGTAAGCACACGGCATGATATAGGGAGTGATATCATCTAAGCCACTCGCTGCAGTCAGGCGAGGAGAAGCTTGCGTACACTCGCCATGAACCCATGGGCGTCGTCGGTCAAATCATTCCATGGAACTTCCCTCGTAAGCCCCACTCTTAAAAGCCAGCCTGAATAGATGATCGCTAAATACAATGCAGTGCTTATGTTGACGTGGAAAATTGGTCCGGCGCTCGCTACTGGCAACACGATTGTCATGAAATGTTCTGAATTCACCCCTCTCACCGCGCTCTTTATGTGCAGGCTGAGCGTCCAAGCCGGCTTTCCTCCTGGCGTATTCAATCTTTTGGTCGGGTATGGCGAGACCGTTGGTGCGGCTATTTCGTCGCACATGGATATCCAGAAGGTCGCCTTTACTGGCAGTACCATCGTCGGGCGCAAGATTACCGAGGCCGCTGCAAAGAGCAATTTGAAAAGCGTTACACTTGAGCTTGGAGGCAAATCTCCTAATATCATCTTCGACGATTGCGAAATGGAGCAGGCTACTAATTGGGCCACGTTTGGAATTTTGTCCGTTCATTTAATGTAGTTTATGGCAAATTTATGTGACACTGATATTAATTTATGTGACAGCTGGAACCAGGGACAGGTTTGCTGTGCCGGTACGAGGGTTTTCGTTCACGCCAAGATTTACGACGAGTTTCTGCAAAAGTTCACGGAGAAGATTAAGAACCTGAAGGTCGGCGATCCGTTCGACAATGCTAACTATCAAGGAGCACAGGTATCCCAGCAACAATACGATGTACCATCGACTGTTTTCTATAGCGAACATTTTTCAATTGACTCGTTTTGTATGTTACAGCGTATCATGGGATACATCCAATCCGGAAAATCAGAGGGCGCCACATGCCATATTGGTGGCGAGCGTCATGGCACCGAAGGGTATTTCATCCAACCTACTATCTTCACCGACTGCAAGCCCGACATGAAGATCGTCCGCGAGGAGATTTTCGGACCTGTCGGAGTTGTTATCAAATTCGACGATGACGAGGACGTTATCAGGCAGGCAAACGATACCACTTATGGCTTGGCAAGCGCAATATTCTCGCAGGATCTCAATAGGGCTATCAATACGGCGAACAGGTTGCACGCTGGCACTGTTTGGGTACGATCTCATCATTAGGGTTTTGAATTACGTCCCCACCTTCGTTTTAGATCAACAGCATTAACACCGCCGACTTCCGTGTACCTTTTGGTGGCTACAAACAGTCTGGAATAGGTCGTGAATCGGGCGAATATGCTCTGAACAAGTGCGGTGCTTTCTCCAAGATTTTGAGACAATCTCTGATATCGTACCGTCAGCTATACGAACATTAAAGCTGTCCACGTCAATCTGGGGACCAAAATGATCTAAAATAATCTAACAAACCAACTACTCCAATAGGTTTTCTGCACGAGTAGGGTGTAAAAAAAAAAAATTCCAGCAGCATTCACGGGCCAATCAGTTTTGAATTGAACTTTGTGTTCTTCATAACATCATGATTTGCCAACTTGCCGGTTCAACCTATCCTCAAGCTCCAATAGCGCAACTTTCGAGTTGAAATTCAGTTCCTAAGTCCAAATTTGCACTTGATTTGGGTAAAATCTCCTTTGTTTGTCTCCACACTTTCAAATTCGGATCATTGATCATGCACGTATATTCTCACGGCAAACGATGCCTGGCCCCTTGTGCAAGGGGACCAGGTCTCTATATCACTGTTTCTCTGTCCCCTCCGATCATACCAGTCCGGCCCAATCCGTCTCCTGTGTATAGGAGGTATTTTATATAGGATACATTCCAAATATGGCATGCTTTGAAAACTGGTTGTGAGTTGCGCCTAATTGTCCACACATGCTGGTGAACTTTGGCAAGATCGTACAATTAGTCTGTCGCTTTGTCTATATACACTACATCAACCTCTCTGGAATTGGTGTGTGGGTTTGGCACCCTTCTTTCCTCCATTACAGTTTAAAAATGACAATGAACATGTGTCTGCAGTGTGTGCCTTCAGCATAGCTACACTGTTTGCTCTGCCCTGTTGGTTGTCAAGCATCTGCATAATGATCTAATTTGTATTATGGACATCAAAGAAGATGACAAGACATTGGTACACTTAATTTTGCAAACATAGGTGTTTGTCCTGTGATGGCAATAATAACAAGACTGATGACAGCTGAAGGTATATATCAATCCAAAAGCAATGGTAGATATTAATTTTAGGATTTCTAGTGATGTTAGAGGTCTCAAGTGATTTTCATGTAATTTTTGGACTTGAAATTAACCATGAGACCATTTGGTGGAACACACAGGCCAGGACTGCCTGAAGGGCCATAATATGTACATATCACAAATCCTTTTACAATAGAGCGTATTTGCAACCAGCAAAACTTTTTCGTTAACAGTTCTAACTTTTTGCTTGTGCCAGATTTGGGCTTGTGACTGATGTGACTGATCGCAATGGTACCAATATTTGTGCGCATCCGCACTTATTGGCTTTTTGTTTTTACTAAGATAGGCCACATTCATATTCAGCGTGATCACGTGCCTTGAGAGAAAATATGATCACAGGCCAAAAAGTCTTCCAACAATGACTTAGATGAAATTTTGCTTGTGTAGATCTGTAGCTAATATATATTCTAACAGATCTGCGCAATCAGTTTATTTTATTTTGAGTAATTGCCAGAGGAGATAGCTTTTCCATCAGAAAACTCACAAATGAGGAAGTGGCTGAAGTTTTGATGTTGAAAACCTATCTGCTCACTCATTTAGCAGAAATAAATAAAATTTATTAGATGGAAAACTTTCTAGTAACTCTCTCTAGGGATCTGTGAGGACAATTTTTTTTCTAAGTTGTTGTTGAAAGACCCTTGGGCCTGCAACCACATTTTTGCTCAAAGCACATGATCACGCTGAATATGAATGCAGCCTATCTTACTATTAAGTAGCACCAGCAACACAAATGACAACGCGTAGAGTACACTTGGACCATAGACTTTGGATTCACTGAGTTCCCTGACAACTTCCCCTGTCCTTTCACCTCAGCTGAAGGCACTGCTGCCTTTGTATCTAATGCCATCACCTCTGATTCTTGGCCTCCAACAAACTACATGCATCAAGAGAAGTTCATGTTTGTCCCGCCAACTGTCAACAACAATCTAAGCCCTGCAACACCACCTTATGCACCATCTAAAGCATCTACCAAGATTGCAAAAGCATCCGGAAATATGCAGCGCATGGTGCCATTTTTGGCTAAGGAGCTCTTTGAGATCATGCAGGCCACCCTTGATGTCAGAATTTTTGAGGCAAAATTTGGTGAAAGAGGTGACACAGAGAAGGCCATGGGAGATAAGGTCAAGAGGTATGCATTTATAAATACCAAGACACAGGGTGGGGAGGGGGAGGGGGGTCCCAGAGGCTTGTTTCCAAAATATGACTCCAGTTTTTACCTTGTCCAAAACCATTCAAGGACAGCCATACAGTGTTGTATTGCACTAGAATGAGTTCCTTGTAGCTTGATTTGACACAATGCTGCCTGTACAGTTATTTCATGCTACAATTACCACTTTGAGACATCAAATCCAAGAGAGAGTGCTCTCATATATACTCAAATAACTGCCAATAAGCTAGGAAAGCTTGGTGAACTCAAAAATTCATCTTTTCATAGCATGTGACTAGCATGAGGCCATCAAGAAAATAAAAAAAGTTCTTAATTTGCATTTATTATGCATATGCTGGATATGTGCAAATTCAGAGAACAGACCCTGGTGAATATAAAACAAGACATATTATTGGTAAACCTTCCGCATATTTTGTGGCCAAATTTAGAACCTTCCAATGCATCTGCTCAGATTTTATATTTAAACCAAATGTTAGACAATAAAAAGGCTTATTATATCCATCAGTTCATGGGTAAGCACCCACACAAAATTAAGCCTATTGTTAAAATATATGCAGCACCTGCAAATGCATTGAAAATTATAAATTGGTCTATGAATATGTATTTGTCTAAGTATTCAAAATATGCGGAAGGATTGCTAATAAATATGTCTCATTTTTATATTCACCATGGTCTGCCATGGAAGACTCTACTTTTTTTTTGCACTTATTGGGGTTTAACACTACTTATTTATCCTTTATGATCATCCACCTGACAGCAATTTGTGGACTTCATTGCTCCCAAGTGTAATAGAAATGCTGGGAAGATCGTGTGAACCAATAAACAGCCATGAAAGGTGTAGAGTGAGTCTGGATAATGTTATATTATGCAACTACCACATGTACATCTACTGGAAACAAAATAATACTTGCATAATGATTTTAAACATTATTTATTTGCTTAAAAATTCCCTTATAGGGCGTGGGAATCTGTCTAAGAGGGGGGGGGAGGGTCTATGAGGCCTTATCACCAAAATTCGACGGTGTGTATAAAATCTTTTTATTGCATACCTCTTGGATAAGGTACGGGAGCATGGGATTATGGGCAGTAATGGCCTTTTCAAGACCCACATGCTTGAAATGCTCATTTGGCATGAGGTATGTGTTTCTGACCATTCCTCAACACATTACAGTGCTTAAGCTGTAATGTAGGACTTTGAGAAGGCCCCAAAACACATTGGAGATGCCATTGATGGCTCTTCTTATGAGGGTAGTTTTGGGGCCCCTCTTGATCTATTGATCTCCATGAAGAAGACCTTTGAAGACAAAACCGACAAAGAAAAGGAGAAACTCCAAAAGGTAAATCATATAGGATATAGTTCTTAATATTACTAACTGTCTGCCATGTAGAAAAATGATGATGACAAGATACTCCTCCCCCTCGTAACACAAAGAGGGTTCGCAAGACCAATTCGTTCAACCTCCAGACCTTTTTGGAGGACAAAAGGGAGCAACATGAAGGCTTCCAAGAGAAGATGTTGTCAGAGATAGAGAAAGGTAATGACCAATTTGTGAAGAGTGCTGAATCCACCAAGGCTTTTCAGACTGATTTCCTTTCACTTATTGGTAAAGCCTTCGCCTCTTGTGATTAATTCATTTTACATTTTACATCTTCCTATTACTACTTGCTAATGCACCCTAATCATATCCGTGCACATACACCTTATTTTACATTTCAGGGATATATCTTATAATTTCAAAAGTACACTACATTTTCTACTTTACTTTATGTCCGCAGCAATACAATGATTAATGGTGAAGATACTCATGAAGTTCAGGAGGGATACAATCAAAATATTGGGCTACTTGGTTTGGTCTAAGGCAGTTAAGACAGTTTGTAAGAAGTACACCTACTTGATAATAATGACCAACTCGGGATGAGTATAACTGCATCCTCCATGCGGCCTTGGTGGCTGAAATTTGAACGACAGCCACGGCGGACATGCCCAAATATAACCACGTCGCATATTCAAAAAAGTGTCACACATATTAAAAATAATAGCATATGCCATGTGTGCATATTTTAAATCATGCCATTATTTTAAATATGTGACGGATATGCGACGATGTTATATTCGGATCCTTTCCGGTGTGTCCGCCGTGAGCATGGAACGGCGGTACTCAGTTTTGTTTGGGTCAACTGATTTTTGATTGATTGATTTCGATCCCTCCTTTGCATCACGGGAACATCGAACAGAGCTCATAAACAAATGTGTTGCTGAAGAGCCACACCATTTGCCAAGTGTGGCAATCGATCGCGAAAGACGATAAGGAAGCACTAAAGAGATATTAGAAATGGTTGCAGATGCTTTGGAATGAGTGCGATTATTTGTATACAGCCCACTAAGTTGTATTACTACTTTTTCATCAGCGTTGGTCCCAAAAATGTCGAATCTTCTTCACATCGAAATGCAGGCAAGTTATGTCGGCCGGGCTCTGGCGAACCCAGCACTCAGCATTCTGCCAACCATCAAGACTCTCATCATCACGCAGTCATATTGAGCATTGTCTACGACCAGTTCCAACAGTCATGGATACACATTCCAACCTGCACTGCCCCTGCCGTCATCAGCTTGACACCAGATCCGTTGACGCGCTAAAACTGACATGTTTCGACGCGAGCGCCTTTGTGATCACGGCATAACCAATATTGGAGCAAAGATACTTGGCTGGTAGAATAATGCACAAGATATGATCACTGCCGGTTCGCGGAGGCTGGCCGTCTATATCAAATTCGCCGTTGCAAAATTATTCCAAGAATGCAACGATATCATCGTCGTGGTTGGGGGCTAATAAAATGACATCAGTAACCTAGATGGAGGGAAAGGGAAGCAAAGAATCACACCATGTTCCTCCTGCACGGCATACGGCTGGGAAAGCCGTTTGGTTCTATGCCTTTCAAACGAAAGTTGCTTTCTCTCATTCATCAAATGATGCATCCACGTTCTCCATTCAGGACGCGAATCCAATGCATCCCTTATCGTGAGTATAGTCACTTGCTCCGAGGGGTACCGTTGGCGCAAGAGGCTGCGCAAGTTGAACAACTCGCCCTTCTTCTGGCCTTTCTTGCTTAAAGGTGGCTGGCCATTTATGTGGAAATCTCCACGCTCGTAGCATATGAGATATTCGACAATCGTTTGAAGGTTAAGATCTGAGAGGAAGCTTAGGGACATCAATCGAGGACGTTCAAAGAGCTGGGTTCGCACCTGTGGGTTTCCTTCTG
>KN833220.1:0-17153 GCA_000827315.1 Piloderma croceum F 1598
TCCGATTAACCCCTGCAGCCTGAAATTGGGCGCTTCGGGCTGTTCGTAATACACCTGTACATTGTGCCAATGTTTGTGCGCCATCTTGTTTGGGCAACTGACATGTCTTAAACTCTTAGCTGGGCAGCACGTTCGGCGTTGCAGTTTGTGCGTGTGGGGAGCAATCACCATTTCAAACCTGTCTACCGTTGGGCGTCATGCCATCACAAACCGACCTCGGATCTGACTTTTGCTGAAGTACAGTCGCATAGGTTCTGTATTAGCTTTGTTCATAGATCAGCAGATTTTCGTCTCCTGTACCTCTGATGCGCCATTTCTGAGCTGACTTGCTTTTTATCAGGTTGGTGGAAAAGACAACTGCTATCGATGTATTAGTCATAAAGTGACAGCTTGTTCAATACATGCTGTCAAACGGCGAAGTAGCCCTATCGGACTCTCGTCGCGGCTTAGGAAACGCTTTATTGGGCAGTGAATCGTGATTGCACCTGCCTGCACGCAAACACGCTGCATATGGCGAACCGGGAAATTCTTGCGGCGGCACGCGTCATGGCCTCGTGTCCGCACAATAAGGGTACACTCATACTCTCCGTTATAGGAGCAGCTGCTATTTGACCCTTTTGTCTCTCGTTGTGGTCCTGGTACATTCACACTAGAGCTACATAAAGATACATATCTGATTGGTCAAGCAATGCCTGGAAATCTCGCCACGCCACGCACTTCTAGACCTACGGCTCCTCAAAAACCTGAACTGTCAATCACAACTAACCCGCTCGAACCGCCCCTAAGGCCCCCGTCGCCGACCAAGTCTTCACTCACCACACTATCGATGGGTGACCTTAAACCTGCGCCAGATCTTCTCGCTGTGAATGAACTGCTTTCAACCATGAAAAGCACCTTGAGTGCGCTTGGAAAAACGTTTGACACCTTGGGTGAGCAGACGACGAAGGTGGCTGAACTTGGACCTGCGATGGAGGCCACTCACCAGGTCGGTTAATTGAATCGGTTTTCTGCGAAAAGTTGTGAGGAGTGATTTGTGATGCCCATTTTCAGATCGGGCTTATTCGCAGTCAACTGACTGCTCAATACGTTCGCCAGGACGATAGGATGCAGGAGGTCAAAACTCTCCTTCGGGATGTACTTAAGGAGAAGCTTGCGGAGACGCTTCGCACTCGTGTAAATCTATTGGTCCAGGAAAAAGTTGAAGAACGGGTCAAAGAGAAGGTGCATCAGCAGGTACATCACACAAGCATGTTTTCCCAACGGACACACCGACACTTAAACTTGTGCTGGTAATTTTAGTTAATGGATCAGATTCCGAATAATTTGAGACAAGATATCACTCACCATAAGCGTCAAATCCTTCAAGTCCGAACAAGTCTTCATAACTCGTGCGTATGATGCCGGATTCTCTGTTCGAACAGTACTCACGGCCCGAAATCTACTCAGGGAAGCAAGACGCCACAATGCTCTCCTGAAATCCACCGCCGCACTCAGCGAACCACTTCGGCCTCTCCTCCGACCCTACCCGATTCAGTCTCCATCTCCTCGGCCATCCATCAGCCTTACAACTCCTGCATCACAAACACAAATCCTAGTGCCATCACCGAATGTGCCCCCCGTGCCCGCTCCCACGTCGGCTACCACTGTGCGTCCCAAAATCATGTCATCTGACGAATTGCCACCTCCAACTCCATCCCCGCTTTTCCCCCGAAACATCGCGGATCTGTTTGCGATGAGTCCCGATGAAGCTCGAAGACTTGTTGCGGATTATGGTCTGGTCGAGGACATATGCGACTCCTCGGGATCGTCTCCGGAAAGTAAAAAGTCGCCTGAAAGTTCTGCGGACACTCAGGACATCCATGTTAACCTCAATCGATTTATGGCTCATATCGGAGTACGTTCATCCATGAGTTCTCGGAGTTCTCAACGAGCTGACCTGCATTCACTGTATAAAGGTTCCATATCAAATTGTACCTGGTACAGTTTCGCCACAATCACCCGCACCTTTGGTCACACGAATCTGGAAGTGATGAGATAGCCATGGATGAGAGACTGGAAGTGGGGGTTTCGATCGGGTTTTGGCCGGGCTTGCCGACATATTTTCTTCAGATCTTGTTCATCTCTGGCTCTTGAATGTAGCATCTGCATTCTACTCCGCTACGTGAGACGTGGCATGAAAGTACGAGAAGGTAGAATCGGTTTTCAGAAGTCAAGAATAGGAAAGACCGCCATGATCATGTCCTTTCATCAGCCAAGTCAGCGGCGTTAAGGCTATCCTCGTATAATATGAGCTAGACATTACATGTACTTACATATCAGTTGTAGCGAGATCTGCGGAAGTCGTTATAATAACGATTTATCCTCCTTGGATAAACCTTTCATAATTTGCGTTTCACTCAAGCGTAATTTCGGCCTGCTGTGCGGCAAACGTTCATTTTACCCGTCTGACCGTCTAATGATGTTAGATTTGTGAATATAGTATCATTTCAGTGAATGATTAGAGCACACACGACTGGTATTTCGACCCATTTCAGGAACTCGCACCTATAGATCCTGATTGTTAGTTCCCGCAGAATACTAAGTGGATGCGAGCGGCGGGAGTCAGGAGTCAAGTGGACACTCTACGAAATTACTGAAATCCTTGTTTGTAGAATATGCGCTTAACACTGGTCATAGACCACCGTTTGCAACTGGGAGCCTCAGCAGTGGGAGCTGAAAGAAGGCCCCCTAAGCTCTTACCTGTCAAGCAATAGTTGGGAACATCTCAGTTCACGATATTTAGAAGGAAGAGGGTGAGTCAGATCATCATGAGAGCTACATGGTGTCGGCTGTTTCAAGGTATGCAACATATACAACATATTAACCGCAGTATAACTATACTGTTCAATCGAGCGGATAATCCTGCAAAATAATATAGTTGAGTATATGGCGATATGGCCGAGCGGTCTAAGGCGCCAGAATCAGGCTTTAAGTCACGTGATATCTGGTCTTTCGGGGCGAGGGTTCGAATCCCTCTGTCGTCAACTTTTTTTGGTCATGTTCCTTGGTTGAACAAGCTGGTCATTCTTCTTGATGTATATAGGACTTCTGCTTGCCTCAATGAGGGCTCTTGATCAGACTCCTACACATCTGCTGGGGGAAATCACAAATCCAAGTACAGTAATCCCTTGGTCCTTGACACAGCACCACTCCTTGAAACAGAGTTTGAAGCTGGTTCAATTTTGTTATTTTAGAAATTTTTTCTTTCTCTTTTACTTTCAAGGAAAATTCAATACATATTTCACACATGATTTACAGAATGTGAAGCCCTTGTTCTGTTTACAAATTCAGGATAGGTGTGAAATCCACAAAATCTGTAAAGTTTTAAAGCCTTGTGTCATTTTGAATTTGTAAAATTTATTTATTTTTAGGATGGGTAATAAAGAACAAAGTATATACACACACATTTTCCTACAAGTGCTATTAGCATTGTGCGATGTCACATCTCAACATTGTTTCAAAGTTTGACATGGAATTTTACTTACTATTTACTTTCATTGCTTCATTCAATGTCTACAAATATTTAGGATAAGGGAAGTTGCAATATTCTTTAGGATATTACTTCACAATTAGTTCTGGATGATTCATTTCACTGACTTATGACTCATTTGGATTCACTTTGTTCTATTTGGTTCCATGACCCTACAAATAGTCATAATGACTCATTTGAGTCATTGTTACTCATTCCTGACTACATATGACTCCATTTGCTTCCTTTCAGTTCTTTAGCATTCTATTCAGTCATTATGAGTCCTTATGATTCATTTTGCTCACATATCAGTCACAACTAGTCATTCTTCCTGTATACTTGTAGTAATAGGCCCCTGTTTTAAATATGTATATAAGTAGATATCAGACATTTGAAGGTGGTCACCCATCACTGTTCAGATCTCTTGCATATCCTGCCAGCACAATCTACAACTTTGAATCACCCACATATTTCCCAGTCATATATATCAGCAGCCATCATCATTCAGCAGTCTAGTCATCAAGTCATATCATTGTACATTCTTTGGATAGTCTCTCAAGCATCATTGCTAGGGATTATTTCGCAAGGAGTACCACAGTCATCAAGAAGCATTATCATTGTACATTTCTTGGATAATCTCTTGAGCATGTACTGCTAGGGATTATCTTGCAAGGAGTACCACAGTCATCAAGAAGCATATCATTGTACATTTCTTGGATAATCTCTTGAGGATGTACTGCTAGGGATTATTTTGCAAGGAGTACCACAGTCATCAAGAAGCATATCATTGTAAATTTCTTGGATAATCTCTTGAGCATCTATTGCTAGGGATTATTTCGCAAGGAGTACCATAGTCATCAAGAAGCAATATTTGTACATTTCTTGGATAGTCTCTCGAGCATCTACTGCTAGGGATTATTTTGCAAGGAGTACTACAGTCAGTATTCTATCAACATATTGTCATCTGGTTGTTGTTTGTTTTATGTATTTGATCTGCTTTGACCTAGTTCATTGCTGTATATCGCGCACCCTCAACAACTTACTAGTTACCACTGAACCTAACACCCGGAAAAGTGCACTAGGTGTAAAACACACTTTTACATGTGACAGTGATATTTGAGCAGCTAGGACTGATTTCATGATTTGTGGACGGGAGATAACTGGCTGAAACAGGCAATTGGTGCCCAAAATGGCAGGCAAAGCATGGACTAGTTTTTACCAAAATCGACCCGATACTGTATGCCATTGCACACTATGTAAACATGTATATTTTCCTTAGAAGATTTACACCCACACTCCTGGTATGTAAAGCAACTTGTGTATGCAAAAATATTTTACTAAATACTACACAGCAAACAGCAATTCACAGACTCAATTTAGTTGTTTCAAGGACTGGGGGATTACTGTAGTTGAGATCTGTCTATATGATTATATTTATTCACATGATCCTAAACCTTAAATTTTGCTTATTTCCCCCAGCAAATGCCAAAACTTGGTGTGGTGGCTTGCACTTGTTTGGCTTCTCAGAATGGAATCATTCCCCAAAGCTGCTCCAACATTATTATTACCTCTGAAAATTATTGTCAAACATGCTGTCTCTGAAAAAAACTGATCACATTTTGTCCTTGCATCACTGTCATCTGCTCAATGACGACAAAGAGGCAGAGGCTGGTGGAAGAAGCTTTTGGAGTCAGACCATGTCTTTGGCAGATCAAGGTTGTTGATAAAATCTTAGTGCTAGATGATGTCATCACCATTGCTGCAACCAGCTCTGGCAAATCGCTTACCTATTGGATGCCTCTACTATTTGAAGTTAAGTACTGAAATCCTCAGTATGTTGATGTCTTATATCCTACCTACTAGATACATGTGGTGCAGCAACTTTGACCATTCTTGCAGCTGATCACAGTTATATACAGCATCATGTTGGTGGTGCTGTATACATTTAATGTATGTGTCAAGGACTTGTATATTTTTTCTATCTGTATCTGGTGAGGCTGAGCCACGAAACTGATGAACAATGAACACCGTTTTGCGCCACAGAGCAAACACGCACAAGCTGCCACAGCAACTTTTGCCAGTTGCCAGGGAAAATAAGCAAAAATTAGAGTTCAGATCAACAACAACAAATATATCGGATGTAGTACAATCAAAGCATCAGAATCTATACAGAACTCAAGTCTTGAATTTGGCATTGCATTTTGCTATTTCCCCTGGTGGATGAGTAGGAGTCTCACACCTTTCAGTGAAATGTACCCATACCACATGGGCCACCCAACACCAGCTGGAGGGGTGATTGTACCTGTACCACATGGCTTGGTTGAGGCTGTATTGTACCTATACCACACAGGTTGGCCAACACTATATTGTAGCTGTACCACACGGGCTGGCTGAAGCTATATTGTACCCTTACCACATGGGCCAGCCAATGCTGTATTGTACCTGTTCCACATGGGTTCCCCGACTCTCTGACAAGAGAGGAGGGTTCTGTCGGCGAAGTCGTTAAACAACCCTGCCAAAGGCTGCCCCCGGTTTGACCCGAATTACCCTAATAGGATAATTTCTCCTCTGTTTGACTCCACACTTTGAAATTCGGGTCATCGATCAGGCCCACGACTTTGAGCCCCCTGTTGCCTCTCACCACGAAGGTGCTTTGTTGACGGGAACACATTATCGTCGATCACGACGTTAAACAACTCGTCGACCGCGACGTAAAACATCCTCGTCAATCGCGACGTATAAAAATTATAAACCAGACCTCAACTGTGACGGTAAACGTCACTCTGTGCTCATCCGACTATTTTTATTGCTTGAATCATGCAGTCTTGTGGAATGCCTTCACAAAGTTTGGCTGACGTCGTAGCTGGAGTCTTAAACTCCGACCCTTCCTGGTTGTCCCGTTCCCTTTCGGATTTGCAGATGTCTTTGAATACGTTAAGCCGCGATGAGCTGCGTACAGTGGCTTCCCGTATTTCGTCCGGCTTTCCAGCGGGAAGACATCATGATAAGCTAAGTTGCATCAACCTTATCTTGGAAGACTTTGCATCTCGCTGCGGTTTCTTGTCTTCATGCAGCACTTGCGCGATTTGCACCTATGTACGTGAGGTGAATTTATCTGTGAGTACTAATTTATCACGGCACGTACTGATTAGTGTGTTGTTCGAGACAGTATATGGCCCACTAGTAGCTTCCACCATACGTAAATCTCCCTGGCCTGCATTGCAGTCATTTACAGTAAACGAGCAACTGATAGCAAACAACATGCCGTGGTTAACGGACGATTTATCTCCGTGGATGACTAGGATACCGCGTAAAATGACTATTGCAAGAATGAAAGAGTGTCTTCAATCTATGCATCTGTCCACGCGCCCATCGTTCAAAGCTTCGTCGAAAGAATCCTGTTGGCACGCGATCCTATGGCATTTAAAGCAACGGGGTCGTTTCCTCTTTTGTCAGGAAGATACTTACGTGGTCGACCAGTTGTTGTGTGCTGCTCCATTTGCTCCAGTAAGCCTATGCCTGGATTCACGTACATCTTTCGTGCACAAAATTCTTATGGCTGAATACGGAGAAGATATTTTATCTGAGATTTCACGTCCCTTTTTGACTCGAAAGCAGAGCGTCGACGCATGTGTCAAAGCTAACAAGCTCGAAAAGAAAATGAAAGAACAGATGTCAACATTCAAAATCGTTACCGAAATAAAAGTGTCTTGGCCTCACAAGGTATCTCGTGAAATTGTGTTTAAGAGACTAAACGAATATTTCAAAGGTACCATGTGGGCACTTCCACCCCCCTGTGCTGTTTGCAGTCGACAAATTCATGACAGCGAAGTTGCTTCTATCCTCGTTGACGGAAACGTTTCTACACTTCCACATCACTTGGAAATGTTGTCTATCACTGATCCCGTCATCATCAAAAACTGTATTCTACAGTCCGATTCTCCCGAATTCAAGTTTGGCTATAAAGCTCTAGATGGATTGATGCTATATAAATCCGCCGTCCGTCCTACAACTGATGGAAATGTGAGTTTGGACATTTGTACTCAATGTTACTCGTCTCTCCGCAGAGGTAGAATGCCAAAATTTGCTTTAGCAAACTGCCTATACCGGGGTCTACTTCCTTCTCAGTTTCACGATCTGACCTGGGTGGAAGAGATGGTATGCTCTCGATATCGGTATACTGCTCACATCACACGTCTTTTTCAATCTAGTGATCCTGCATTACCAAATGTTTTACATGGTAACACATGTGCGCATGAGATGAACGTGGTTTCCACTGCATCTGTCCTTCCACGCACCCCCGCGGATATCAACGAAACATTGAGTGTTGTTTTTATTGGACCAGGAAAACTTCGACCCGAATTTCTGAAAAACATATATCGGATTCGAAAAGGGAAGGTATGGGACTTCTTATCTTGGTTGACAGCACATAATTCGCTTTATCTTGACATGCCCTTAGACAAAACCATCCTCGACCAGTATCCTGACGACGACACGCTTCCCGGAATCCAGAATAATGTTGTGGAAGACCATGTTTCCGATGCGTCTCGTATTTTTTTGGACGAGACCGCTGGACCGAGTGAACATCCCGCTGAAATCTTAAAAGAGACTGACTCAAATTCACGTGAACCATTTGTTTTTTTGGAAAAAGTGGGAGTGTCCGATCCTGAAGGGGATAGACTGACGGGGCGAACCTTCATCGGTGCCGGACTACGTAACTTGGTAAAGGACATTGGCAACAGTACACTGCCAGATCTAGTCTTGCATCGGGGACTGACAGCAATAAATGAATACAAAAATCCTACGTTGTTGCCCGGCATGTTTCCAACCTTATGGCCCATCGGCATTGGTGGATTTGAAGACCCCTCCCGACAAACTAATATATCATTCGCGGCACAAGCAAACTATTATTTCGACATCCCTGATCGCAGCTTTCGTAGCCATAATGCGTTCATGTTTGTAGCCTTGAATATCATTCAGCGAAGGGCTTGTCACTTGCAAACACACTTTACACTTAAAAAGAAAAATTTTCCATCAATCGCAGAGAAACTTATTTCTGTCACTCCAGATGCTCTTTTGTCCACGGCACATCACTTGGAGCATGAAGGTAAATATCAAGACCTTTCTAAAGAGCAGCAAAATGCAATGGACCTTTTAAAACAGGTTAACACCGTGGCTGCACGAGTGCCTGGGTCACAGGCTTCACAGATTCATATTCGTAACGAAATCAGAAACTATTTTGGGTACTTTGGCATGCCTCAACTGTTTTTCACCGTAAATCCTTCAGCAACTCACAGTCCAATTTTTCAAGTTATGTGTGGCGACAGCAATGTTGACCTCACCCAACGTTTCCCTCAATTAGTACCTAGCCGTGAGCGGGCAATAAGACTTGCAAAAGACCCCGTAGCTGCCGCCGATTTTTTTGATTTCTCCATTAAATGTATTTTTAAATACCTGTTTGGGTGGGATTATAATAAAAGGTGTTCATCATCTGAAGGCAGGATTTTAGGACACCTTCGAGCTTTTTACGGGACAACAGAACTCACTGAACGCGCTAACTTCCATGGACATTTTCTTCTTTGGCTAGTGGGTGGGTTAAATCCATCTCAATTGCATGAAAGACTTGCTGTCGACAATGATTTTAAAGGACGATTTTTTGAATTCTTCGAAGATATTATTCATCATCACCTGCCTCATGATAATGATATTAATATTGATTTAAATTATGAACCAAGAATTGAGCGACCTCCTTGTCCACCAAAAAAATCACAGTTTATCGTTGATGAACTCAACACATGGGAATCTGCTTTCGTCACTCAAATCAAAATTTGTGGTGAAGCTTTACAACGCCATGTTTGTAGGCCCGTATGCCACAAATATGGTAATGATGACCGATGTAGGTTTTTATTTCCTCACGAAGTCGTTGAAGCTTCTTATTATGATCATGATAATAAATCAATTGTATTGATGTGTCGTGATAGTACTGTTAATTATTTTAATCCATACATCCTTGTATTTTGTCGCCACAATCATGACCTCAAGTGCATCCTGTCTGGAAAAGCTGCAAAAGCCTCTTCATTTTATATTACAGACTACATAACGAAAATGGGTCCTAAAACTTACGAAACACTCTCTTTGTTGTCCAAAGCTGTCAGTAATATGCCGGAGCTTGAGGATCACAGCGCAACTGCTAATGCCAAAATTCTTCTTCACAAGTGTTTATCACAATTTACGCGTCAACAACAAATACATGGCCAGCAAGCTGTCCGCTATATCCGTGGAAAAGGCGACGGCATGTCTTCCCATTTCACAAAACCCATGATGTCGGCAATTCTTGTTTCTCATGTAAAATCACTCTATCTACCACAAAACAGTCAAAATTCTAGCAATGATGAATCTGAGGACGAAGAATATGAGCCAATTACTCTTCGAATTGCTGTGGACCATGATGGAAAATTAATGACGACAAATCAGTTCCATGATTATTATTATCGCGGACCATCCTTACAGTCAATGAATTTTTTTGACTTTGCACGATCGGTAAAGCTTGAAAAGCAAATAAACACACCAAAAAATACAACCGAGTCTCGTGCAGATGTACTTGTGCGCCATAAGCTATTGGAACAACATAAATTGTCAGGCAGCCATCAGCTCGTGCAATTTTGGAATGAAGAACTCGGACACAAAAAAGTTGAATATGTACCACGTGTCATCGGCTGTTCTATCCCGCGCCCAAACGCCGGCTTATTATATGTAATCTTCGTGTTAGCGCACTTTAAACCTTTCAGTGTCCTAAATCCGCTTGTTCCTGATGGTGAAACCTTTGAGACAGTCTTTAAAAAATATAAACTGACAGATGCAGCTCAAACTACCATTAGAAACTGGGATGCAACCAATGAAAGCGAAGATGCACGAGATGCTGAGCGAATGAAAAAGAAAGCACAGATCACGAGTAAGTCGAAAACTTTAACAAATTCCCTATTCTTACAAGATTCTAATATTCCCGTTGTCGAAGATAACATGGAAAATTGTTCCGCTTCAAGTACAGAATTCGCCGTAAATCAGCAGTTGCTCCTCCTTCACCAATCGAATTGGTTTAACTCACCGACACTCCCGCAATCACAACATTCTTCTAAACTTCCCATTGTAACTGACACAGTCCTCAAAAAGTGGCACGTCAGCTTAAAACAACAGGAAGCTGCTTCGACTCAACAGAGACGAAACGAAGCAGATATTCAAAATCCTACCACTAACCCATCTGTTACTATTCCACAAACCGAAGCCGCCCATCCGTCAAATGAAGACCATTATAATGAAAGCACATCATCAAGTTGTCCTCAAACTGATATTCCAAATCATAACTTACCCCGCGAGACTGTGGACCAGGACCCTGAAAAGATCATAGATCAGATAGGTGCTGAACATCAGTTGAATAGCAAGCAGTGGGTCGCATTTCGAATTATTGCTCGTTCGTTCATCCAAACTCATTTACAGATGTCCGATCAACCCGAACCAATACATATTTTACTCACAGGCCCCGGAGGCACAGGTAAAACACATGTAGTAAATGCTCTCCGTGCACTCATGGCGATGTATGGCAGCGACCATACTCTCCGCTTCCTTGCTCCCACCGGGTCCACTGCTTCGTTAATTGATGGAATGACAATTCACAAAGGCTTAGGTATCAAAATAAAATCCAACCAAAAAGGAAAAGGTAATCGGGAACCTGGCGAAAGTTCGGAAGACTACACAGTGCTTATAAGCGTTCGAAATCGCACCTTGTTGCGTGACGAGTGGCGGCTAGTTAAAGTCCTATTTATAGACGAAGTTTCCTTAGTAAGTGAACAATTAATGTCTGAAATAGACCATGCCTTACGTTACGCAACAGAGCGCCCCGATGAATGGTTTGGCGGGATCAATGTAATATTTGCAGGTGATTTCTTCCAATATCCCCCAATATGTGCTACCCCCTTATACAGTCCAATCCCCGACAGAAATGGACGTGGTAAAGACGATGTTCCCCGTCGATTGGGCAGACTCGCCTGGAAGACCGTCAATGCAGTCATATCGCTTACAGAACAAGAACGTATGAAAGGAGATCCCGAATATGCACGTGCCATGAATAACCTGAGGACCCGCCAATGTACGCTTGAAGACGTTGATCTTTTCAACAGCCGCGTTATCAAATCAGTGGACAATCCGAACGGTGTTGATATGAGTATCAATGACAAGGTAAATTCGACAGCCATCGTGTCCACCAATTTATTACGTGAAAACATTAATGCTCGCAAAGCTCATGCAAATTGCCAGGGACCTAATTCCCCAACATTGATCACATGTGCCGCACGCGACGATATTATTTCTGGGCCCTCTTCCTTGGAACTAATCAAACATCTACTAAATATGAACATGTCAAAGCTAACAGCCGACGGTGCCCTTCCAAGTTTCGTTCCTTTATATGCGGGTATGCCAGTCATTCTTCGACATAAAAACATATCTACCGAGCTACATATCACAAATGGTTCACAGGGTATCGTCAGACAGATAAACACAGATCAGACATCCTATGGTATTACGTATGCCAAAACGATCATTGTCGAATTTCCCAAAAGCAAAGCTACCTTCGCTGATTTACCACCTTGTTATTTTCCTATAGTCCCCATATCCTGGACCTTCACAACCAGACTTAACGGCGAACTAATAAAAGTCAACAGACATCAATTGCCTGTACAACCAGCCTTTGCCGTCACTGGCCATTCTGCAGAAGGCAAAACACTCCCCAACGTTCTCATAAATCTACACGAAGGAGGATTTGCCGCGTATGTTGCTGCTTCCCATCCAACTTCTCGAAATGGTCTATGCATTACTAAACCTGTCACTCTAGAAATGCTAAACCGTCCTGTTCCTTATGATCTCCAGGTGGAAAACAAAAGACTCGAAATCATGGAACACAACACCCTTGTCAAATATGGATTCAAGGATGGTGTACAACAACCGGTATTTGACCCTGAATCCGAAACACGACACGGAACACAGTCCAAGTCGATTCATCCAAAGTTTGATTTGGAACCGACCCGCCAAAATAAGAAAAGAAAAAACGAAAATAGCGAAAATCCGACCAGGTCCAAACGTAAGCAAGCAAACAAAAATTCGATTGTGACGACCAACTATGATCCCCCCCCTTACGGTTGCATATGGTCCGCCGTTGATTGGTCATGTGCTTATGATGCATTTTTTATGGTATTCTTCTATATTCATCATTCATCCAGCGAATTTTGGGCTAATTCATGGACTAATTATTCTCCTTTAGCATTCGTACTACACGATTTTTTTTCACGCTTAACTTCCGAGTATGCACAAGGATTGCGTCCTCGATTTGATCAATACCGAGACCAGTTTCGAGATATACTATCTAATCGCCAACCTCATACGTTCCCCAGGCATGGGGCTGCGGCAATTGACGTATCAGACATTTTTGAGCAATTAAATCAAGACAGCGAACACGGACGCATGATGAGCATCCAACGTACGGGTTCTCACTGTAATCAGAGTTTTCCACTCGTTACATTACATTTACCTACTACCATCCATCCAGCAATGCTGTCACGTTCCACAAATAACCCAGTTTACATGGCAAAAACATTTACGACCCAAGAATGGATAAATACAATAATTAATGTAGGCGCAAAGGATGAGCATTCTGCTATTCCATGTAGCTTATGTTCATCTGGGCTGCAAAACACTGACATATCTCTCCCGCCTTCTCCGTATCTTCATTTTGATGTTCCATCCGATGGGCCATATTCTGTTTCACCCTCTCCCACACTTATTTTCTCCCACGTAAACACAGTAAACGATTATTACAGATTACGGGGGATAATATACCATGGCGACCTACACTTCACAGCTCGTTTGATCACAATGGACAACACGACATGGACCTACGACGGACAACGCAATGGGGGTATTCCGCTTAAAGACACTGCCAGCGCGGACAATATAAGTGAATTCACAACACTTCAAGGTCGACGAGCTTACATTTATATTTATCAGCACATATACTAAATGTCGATATTCGTACCCCACACAATCGCTACACAGTGTACAAGTTAGGAAATATATTCGATATCAATAAAAACACCGCTAACTTATTACTGTACATCATGAAGATCCGAAACAACAAAAGCAAGACCTTACAACAATGCCTACATCAATCTCGCAGTCACAGGATCATTTTAGAAGATTCTCCTACCCCCTCCCCACCTTCTCGGCCACCAATGGACATATTTTCCATACGAGGCCTTACGCCACGACTAACAACGATATCACTCACGTCCACTTTACGTTTCCGGGGTGTAGTTACCGATTCTTGAGGTACCGACATACGTTTCGATAGCTTCATGTCTGCCAACAGCTGCCCAAATGAACATGTTAGAACATCCATCATGAATGCACTAATCAGGAACATACGCCAGCGCCATAACGATCATGCATCGTCAATGAGTCCATACGCAGCACCACATTGCGCATGGAACCCATAAGCAACGCCCTAATATTGACGGACATCTCCACCAACTGACCTGGTCTGAAAATGCCAGGATTGGCATCGCTAGCCGTCAACGTACTAAAAATTCCATATGTTTGTGCACAATACCATTCGTGCAACACAAAATACTCACCCTTCCACAATATCAGGTAACATTTCGGAATAGGCCACTACATTGTCCTCCATAAATAAATATTTACCGGTGTTAATGAGATCGCGCAAAACGTTCTCGGGATCGATATCAGTGGATGGCCCTCCCTCCACAGGACTCCAAACTTTGCTTTCCGCCGGAGTCAATACACGCGTAGCGGCCACGATAGTGTCCAAACCGGCCGAATTTGAAATCTCGAAACCACGCACAACACCGACGCTGAAGTTTTCATCAATATATTGATGGATTCGTCTCAGAGCAGCCAACGCCATTCCAAACGATTTGAAGTTGTCGCCGCATATCGTGACCGACTGTTTTATAACATGAGCACGGTGAGCCGGAAACCTGGGGATATCTGAGGAGTGTCTCTCATAACAATTCATCCCACGTACTTAGTTCTACTTGAAACAGGAGGTAATGAGCAGGCCATCAACAGGCCCTGCACTTGCAATACCACCTCCTCGCCTGTATCCCTCCAAACCAAAAAGGCATAGTTTTCACGTCCAACCTGGACCTTAAATGACCTCCGTATTTTCTGGTCATCGTCAAAGTCACCAAGCTGATATGATTTGTGCGTCTCAGATTCTGCACGCAGCGTGGCCAAATTCTCCAATTTGCCCACTGAACCCAGTAAACGTCAAAAATGACCCGTTTAAAACATAGAATGGCACGTACGGCAAACCGCGTCCGTCAACACTCTCTTCAAATTGTCTGTCTGCGTATTCATTATTAAACGCAGGTCTCAATAACGACACCGTTTTTAAGCCCTCGACTGAAATTCTTACTCAGCATCCGTCACCAATGACGATCTCCAATCTCCTGTCTTCCATTTCAATCCCCGACACCATATCCGCTCCTCTACCGTTTTCTACAACATGCCTCCAAAAAAGTTTGCTTTCATTCCTCGCTGATGATAAATTCATTAACATGTGCATATACAGACGGGCCGCTTCACTAACCAACCAAGAGAATCCCACCAAAAAAAACAAAAATCACGATGAGAGACACTCGTCCACAAAAACTACATCGACCATGGCCGAAGAACAAAATGAGCCTAGTACCAGCTCTCAAGCACCAATTTCTCTAACGGCGTATGTACCCTCTTCCTATTATCAAACTTAAGTACCCAACTTAAAACATTTGGCGTCCAATGACCCTAGATTCGACATAATGCGGTCGTTGACCCCTATTCAACCAACCAAGATATATCAGACTGGTCGCGATAGTGGCCTAATAACACAAATTAACCTCCAAGTGCCCTTCGGTCATGACTACAAAATGCTTAAGTACGTATAATGCCCACAACTTTTATTCTTCAATAATTAATTATCGCCCACAGCCGTATTGAGAGCTTCGTCGTAGGACCCTCCTACGCGAACCTTATCAATATTGGTACATGCGACTACACCCGTTTACACGCTAAGGGAAAATACCGATCGGTCATGTCCCGAGAGACCAACAGTACCACGCCATGCTTATTCTACACCGTAGGCATCGTCAGTCACTCGGACTTAGTGACCGGCCAAAATTCGCACCAAATATGCATCGTTCCCACCGATCTGAGTTGGAGTCGCGTTACTGCTGTCATGGGCATGCTCTTCGAACAGAAAAAACTTGCCATAAGCACTTTCAAAAACGGAGTATCCTTTTCCACTCTAAAACGAAAAGACACTGGCGCAAACCAACAACTGAGCTCTCTCGGTATGTCTACTCCCTCTTTTTCGAAGGCCCCCATGTCGCGTTCCCGCAATACTCCACTTCCATACAATTGCAACGGTACCGTACCTTCTAATTCCCACAAAGCCACACGCTAACTCAGATTATGTCTAGTCCCCACCTTTGACGGCCGCGCGCCTTTCCGACTTCCGGAATACAAAGACCTACAAAAACTACACACAGAAATCACTCCCGGATCCGCAGTCATTGTCTTATTCACCCTCGGTGCCTACGACCTATCGGATGGTGGTGCCATGAGCTACGGTGTTACTTGTGGTGTATCCCTCAACATCCAATCTGTCGTACTCATCGCTGATCCCCTAAAAGCTGACAGCCCAATTATGTCAAACTTCACCTCCAACACCACCTTCCACCTTGGCGTCTTATCAGAAACAGATTCGTCTGACTCTGAAAATGAAAGCGAAAATGTAGACGACCAAGCTGAGCTTATGTAGCTATTCTAACAATTCAGCATTGTAACTTCGTGTCTACTGTAACTCCCATGTATTTGTACTCGTCACTTACTCACTAATTTCGCTACATATTGTATCCAACCTTGTAACAATAGTCTTATGTTTCATCCCTGTGATAATTTTATCTCGTTCTTCCCGCCGCAAAAGGTCGTGAGTCGGGGATTGGCGCCCCGCGCCGCTACGATCGAGATACCATGCCCCGCATTCTTTTCATAAATGGTAAGATTATGTAACATTGGGGATTCGATGAGGGAACCTGGCAAGACGAGTCAGCATAAACATGGACCGAGGCTCGACAGTGTGATTTATGAACCTGATACCCGCGATAATGCCACTACAAACCAGCCCCAATTGCGACAACTTTAATGGTGCGATGTCACATGTCACCGATCACATGGTGAGTAGTACTTGCCCTGGTCACGGTCTGTCACGGTGCTTTGGTTGACATCTCACTGTCCGAGTCACTTTACAAGTTTACATGCATCTCTTAATCTCTTATCATTCAAGCCACCACAACGTGCTAATGCTTGCTGGACATATTCATATAACGGTCACATTGCCGTATGTTCGAGGTCCGCGGATATCATATTCTGCGCTGTACAAGTACATGTCATAAACACAAATCTACCAACCCAGATCTCCCCCGCCAGTGGTATAGAAGCCCGGACTTTTCCCTGTCCTTTCCAGCGCATGTTGTACTATAAGCATAGAACCATCTTTCGGATCCATAGTTCCAGTGAAGTTATTGATGTTCGTTGC
>KN833224.1:0-12641 GCA_000827315.1 Piloderma croceum F 1598
TCCGAACTGAAGCTAAACTAATAACCGCTGAATGGCTGAGCAGAGTCTAAAACTATATTTTTTTCTTAGCCCTCGGCCATGTCGGTTGCGAGGTAAAAAGAAATTTGCTCAAGAGTTGCCCTGGAACCTCCAAATTTCGGTGAAAACCTGCATCAAACATCACCTTATGGACCCAAAATTCGGTGGTTGATGGTACTATTGATCTGCACTCCAGAGGCCCGAAATTTGGTTATTCGTACCATACATGGCCGGCCCAGACCCCCAATTTTCGGTGGTACCGGTACCGAACCTCTTAGTGAGTATTCAGGGGTCCTGGTACGATGCTATTTCAATAACGGCACAAAAGCTGGTGCTCCGCAAGGAGCTGTTGAAATGCCGTCCACAAAGGCACCAATGACGGCTGAGTTTGAAGTTGGAGATGGGTTGGACGTGACAAAGACATGGACTATCGTTGTGAGTGTCGGCGGATCGATCATCAGCGTTGAGCTGCCAGCTGCAGCAAGAGCAAGGGCTTGCATGCGTTCGGGGTCTTTTGAACGTTGTTCGTGGCCCATGAAGGTCTGAAAGGTGTTTTCAATGTGTGAGTCAGCAATCCAAATTACAGCAAAAATATGATGTACATATCTCACCAGTGCTCAGGCTAATGCTATCCAGATCCATCTGAGCAAATCAATAGGTTTGTTATGTATTAGTTGTGGGCTTAGAGAAATGTCCAGGTGTGACGGAAATGTGCGGGAAGCACAGGCTGATTTTACAAACTACGCCGCTACCAAACTTACTGGGGGTGGTGGAGAAAATTCTGCAACTTGTAAGGAAGCATCTATACATGATGGCTGATGGAGCAAGTGTTCTAAATTCTACACATCCTGGTGAAAATGTGGCCCTAAGCATGTGGATGATGGGAAATCACGAACCGATATATTAACATGTTTGAGTCCAACAGGCGGGTAGGATTGGTGTTTGAAGCCAAACAGGCATGCAGCATATATTTGGGTACTCTGTTGGCCTCAAATGGGTGTTTTATTCAAGTGCCAACATCACCACGAGGCTAAAAGTATAATTACCTCATCTATTATAGCCTAGTTTATAGGTACCCATATGTACACCTGTACACGAGCCATATATGGCTGTTTGGCATACAGCTATGGATGGTCAAGCATAATCCATATTCCGGATATGGTCACATAGCCATCCAGACAGAACCCATAATACGGCTACTCTTATACGGTCAATGGTGGCCAGCCCTACCATTTTGCATATAAGTCACCTCAATCATCAAAATGTTTTGGTGTTTTTCTTTATGAAGCTGTTTACATTGTGCAAATACACAATTCTATAGTCTCGAATTTTTTATTTTATGTATGTAGAAGAGTTGGACTAAGAAGATGGGTTGTCACGAAATGTAACGTGTTTGGTCATGTGATGTAGTCGCGGTTTCGGACTTAAAGCATGTCTGCGTATCTTACATCTAACATAAGTCCATACCGCCATCAGTTTCCCTCTGTTAATACCACCTCCTCCTATACAGTATGGAACCTCTTGCTGGCGGTATCTCCCATTTGTCAATTAGTGAATCACCTCTTACAAGTGTTGCACCAGCAATGGCGCAGATACTGCAGTTGCGCGATCTCAACAACAAAGGCCATCAGGCTCTCGATAAAGTTGTTCTGGATGCATTCAGCTTGTACATTGAAATGGATTGAGAACCCGATTGGGCCTTTCTTCTTAGCGCTATTGTTAATGATGATAAGAGATTGAGCCGGCTCTCACATGAGGAAGTGCTTAAACTGCTCGAACGCGAAAGTTCTCTAATGGCAGTATTACAGAAGGGGTGGATTGGTTGCTCATTTAGGGAGGTTCATCAAATAGGTATGCTTGCCCTATTCTCTTCCGTCTGATTATTGTCTCGTCATTGATGTTGCTGCCAATCCTTTGGACCTGCTGCGGAATCAAGAGAGGCCTGCACTGTCTGCCGGATATAAATCTATGCCGCACAAAAGTAAAATTCTGGTCAATTACATTGCTGTCTTTTGAATTGCTGATGGTTTCATCCACAAACAGCTGCAGGTATGAAAGGATCCGTTTTGGCATAGCATGAATATCCCTCACACCACTATCTTTGCATCTCACAGCAATCGAGGGAGCTTGGACCTTCCCCTTCAAAGGCAATGGTGCTATGCTCTTCTGGCTTGTGCTAGACCATATGAACAAAGATCGCAGCTTGAAACTCTACACAAACTTTTTGACCATTATCCAGAGTTTGGGCATGGGAAAATCCAGATTGGTGGATGAGACCGCTAAACTCATTTTCACGATTCCTTTCTGTTTTAGGTCTGAATCAGATGGTGGGTGCACTCTCCGTTGCCATCTTCAGTACACTGATCTGCCATTGCAGGCTACCCAAAGGCAGATATAGTCCTGCGGCAATTCTTTCAGATCTGCGCTAATGAAACCTTTGAGCTTTTCTTTGATCACTGTCTTTTATTTTTCAAAAAGCTTTTTGTTGCCATCACTGCAGAAATTCAGCAGCTCATAGACACAACCGAGACCCTGCCATGTCAATGGCACGAGCATCTTCTTAAAAATGGGAACAGAGAACGACTTTATGCGAGAGTAGTCATGGCAACGAAGGTGAGTTGTAGATTGGTTACAGAGATTATGTCTGTTCATTTCTTTGATCATTGTGAATAGAATAGCCTCAACTTGGACTGTCCTCGTCATTATCCTTCAAAGTGCACTAGTACAGGATCACAAACAAAGGCAGACACTGATAAGTCACACAGGGGGAATACAAAGGAGCCAGGACGTTCTGGTGTGCCACAGTGTTTATTTCCATCATATTATCCTGCTGACCGTCTTTCCACTCAGGGTCTAAAGACATGTTAGGTTCTGTCGGGATCTGCTCTTGGAAGACCTCAAAAGTCAAGACAAGCATTGATCACATACATGGAGAGGATCTGGGGCAAGATGCACGTCCTGGTAAACTGCATTGTCTACGTCCATTGCCGTACTATATTGACTGTTTTTTATCCAGTATTCAAAGCTGCCAAAGCGCTCATTGACGTCATCCAAAAGTGTGCCAAGGAGACATATCCACCCGATAATACCCGCCCCGTTTGTTTACTCATCTACATGAATGAATCACATGAGATGATGATGGATAAACAAATGTTGCAAGACGACGGCCGCAACACATACCAAACCATGTGCTCTAGCCTGAACGAGCTGTTTAAACTGGACCTCTTCTTCGTGTTTTTATCCACATATTCCAACCTACAGGAATACTCTCTGTCCCTTCATACCTTCTGGTCAAAACGTAGCCAAAATTTGACACTAGCATACGTACAGACACCATACACAGAGTTACCATTCAATGTCTGAAAAAGGGAGCAGTTGGTTACCGAAGGCCAACATACTGTCGATGATGTCTGCATAGTGAAATTTATGGTATGGTTTGGCCAACCTCTGTGCATCCATCTCATTTGGAATTCTTGTTATAGAGGTCTTAACCGACTTCACTAATCCCTCGCAGATGGTGGACTCTTTGGGAGGCCAGTGACAGAGTGGTTCAAGATGGCATCATTCAGCTTGCTATGGACAAACTTGCAGCCCGCACAGTTGCAGTTGGCAAATATGAGGCGAATTCATTCTTGGCGGCACTCAGCATCTGAGTGATGCTTGACTTCTATCCCCGGAGGATGCGTGCAATGGAGGTCCAGAATCTCATGGTTGCAGGTCATCTGCAGGTAGCAAATGTCATACCCGTTCATTGTGAATATATGATTTCATCGACCCCATCGGAACATATCATTGCTGAAGCGGCTGCTCAGGTGCTGTGTGGTCAAAACATGGTCAATCTCCTCTCTCAGAATGTGAGAGAGGGACTCATTGAGAAGGGTCAATGAGGGGAACTTGTCACCTGTCTACTGCTCACACTTGCCCACAATCAGGCGCTAGAGAACACAGAGATTGCTTACAAAGATAATCAAGGACAGCTCAAACAACTGTATACCTCGCCCATTCCTGTTGTCACCTTCTTTTGCGCACTCTTTCCACAACAATATGTTGACAAACTACTGCATCGTCACACTGATAATACCCCTGGTGGCCTGACTTTCAAGGAGGCATTTGCGGACACATATGTTATGTTCACTCATTTTGGCAAGGCTGCCGACAACTGGTGTATGTCAAACACATTTATGTTTATGGTGCTGTGCCACAATATGGCGATCTCCTGTCAAGAGGGGATAGAGTATGTGGACCTGTGCATTCCCATCCACTTTGGCTGTGAGACGCCCTTATCTAGGAAAACCACAAGTGTGATCCTTGTCTCCATCAAAGACAAAGCAGACACCATGGGCATCAATTGCACATCTGTGGACATCAATAAGATGGCTTTTACACAAGATGGAATGACTCAACTGTTTATTATCCTTATTCTCCAGCTCGGGGTTCAGGCCAAAGGAACATACATTCCCATCAAAATTATGAATGCCTCATGAACCTGGTCTTTTACCAATACCTAAGTGGCACGGTCATGGAGGCGCATCCAACCCCCAGACCATCACTTTCAAACTATCACATGAGGCCAAAATCACTGCCGAATGGCCAACAACACGAGGCATGGAAATAGATAAATGGCTAGTATGCTATACAGTGGATATCAGGAGGACTTTACACTCACCCACACATTTCCATGGACTCCATTTGGGCTCCATGGAGACCTGTGATTAGGTCTCCTGTGGACTCCGCCCACATTATTTAATTAGATTAAATTTAAATTTAAATTTAAAAAAGGATGTTCACAGCAAGAGTCAAACCCTCAACTGTCTGCCACTGAAGCCAACAAGACATTTACCAACTAGACCAACTGACCACAGTATTTTAGCACACAGCATGCTATACATAGCACCACGGCTAACCCACAGGAAACAACTGCCACAGCCGCAACCCGCAACCCTTCTCTCACCACCACCACAACCAATGGCAGCGACAACAAATGACGAGGACCACAACAACAACAACAACAACAACAACAACAACAACAACAACAACAAAAGCATCAGCAACCACCACCACCACCACCACCCCTCCATCACCTCCACCAACAGCAACAACCACCGTGTGGTGCTAGCAGATGAGGTACGTACCCCACCCCCCTCCCCCCCTTTTTAAAATTTTAATTTTTTGCATTCTTGACTCATGCAGATGACAATGGGCAGGGCAATGATGGGCAGGGTAACGGCAAACAAGGTGTGTACCCTCCCCCTCTTTTTTGTTCTTACATTCTTGACTCATGCACCACCACAGCACCAACACCAACACCCCACCACTACAAGTGATGGGGCATGACCAACACCACCATCATTACTGTCACAGCGGTGGCACTACCACCAACAACACCCTACCAACACCACCATGATGGCGGCCCCCATCTCAATCCTTTTCCCCCCCAGGTACACCCCCGCCTTTTTTATTTATTTTATTTTATTCCTGCTAATGCCTTCAACACTCCCAGCTTAATGTGTAAGTGCCTTCCCGCCTCTGCTCCTCACTAATATTATTGTTAAATTACTTTGTATTATTATAATTAAATAATAACATTTTTTATCCACAAACAAAAAATAAGGAATTTAAATAGACTTACAATAATTAAAATTGAACTCGGGCATCTATGACTTGGAAGGTATGAAGGAATTTTGTTCAGCACAATAATATGTTGACTATGGTGGTTGATTATTGACTGCAGGGAACTTACTGCATTACAGTCCTGTAAATATATATATAGTTTTGCAAAATCCTTAGACATTCATATTCAAATCACATTAGGTTTTTTAATGTAACACAAGTCTTGTCCTGAATGAAAGTCAATGCATTGACAAGATTTTTTTTTCAATTTCTAATAGAGTTTTCATACACTCCATGTGGACTCTTCAAGGAGTAAAACACTTATCTGAGAACCAAGTGTTCATTATTATGCTGTTAAAGGGAAAAGTCCATCTAAACTCCATGGACTTCACAGACTCTTCATGGACTCCATGTAAAGTCTTTATGGAGTCTATAAGGAGTTTATGAGGAGTTCATGGAGAGTCCATGTGGAGTCCATGAGGAGTCCATGTGGACTTTATAGGGACTTTGGGTGGACTTTATATAGATTATGTGGAGTCCATGGGGAGTCCATGGAAACCTGTGGGGGACGGTAAAGTACAGCCCCTTTGCCTGTATCTTACACTCCCCCACAGATCCTTGTGTAGTCCACCTCCAGTCCATATGTAGTCCATGCAGTCCACCTCATGTCTTTCTCCAGTGTCCTCCACTCCACTCCTCTCCTCATGTAGTCTTCATGCAGTCCACAAGGAATACATCTGGAGTGGATTAGAAGTGGACTTGGGACTTGGTTAAATTGAAGAAGTCAATAGGTGGAGTCCTGGTGGACTCCATGTGGAATCCACAAGGATTGTGCAGAGACACTCAACAAAATGCATCCACAAGGGATTAAACACACAATCTCCTGCATTAATGCTTATGTAAGCTTCACCTGCCATTTACCACTAGATTATAAGACCTTGAAATATCGGACCAATGGGTTCCACTATGAGACCCATAAAGGGTGATTTTTGTCATAGATGTGGTGATTTTTGCATTTCACTCTGCTATATGGTGATTTGATTCTACCTAGCTTCCTGTGAGATAAATTTTACTTAAAATTTCAACCTCTCAAAAGTTGATTTTCTTTCCCTTGCAAGACCTTGTCACCAATCACCATATTAAACTCAGATCCTGATTAAAACTGTTTTGTTTTTTTCAGGGGCTGATAAAATAAATAAATAGATTATTGTTACACTTACAGAAAGGGGAAATAGAATTATTATTATGATAGAATTATATTTTTATGACTTAAATCATTTATATAGGATTCTAACAAGTTGAGAAATAGTGTTGTCACAATTATGACTGATTTATTTATTTAAAAAAACCAAGAATTATAGTATCATTAAAATTGCTAAAAATCATGAAAATATTTGTGGAGATAGAACACATCAAAACATGAGGGGTTATATTTTGGGCCAAAAGAATTGGATGAGTATTTCCCACGCTATAGAACAGTCACAACTTTGATTGTTTTGGAAAATATTTATGGAGATAGAACACATCAAAACACAGGGGGTCATATTTTGGATCAAAAGAATTGGATGAGTATTTTCCACATTATAGAACAGTCACAACTTTGATTGTTTTGATTAAAGTTATCAAAGTTGTGACTGTTCTATAGTGTGGGAAATACTCATCCAATTCTTTTGGCCCAAAATATAACCCCCCGTGTTTTGATGTGTTCTATCTCCATAAATATTTTCATGATTTTAGCAATTTTAATGACACCATAAGTCAGGTAAAGTGACACAAATTATGGATTTTGACCAAGTCCAATTGAGCTTGCCCTAAACCAATCTAACACAATTGTGGTTTATCACATGGATACATAGCCATAATTGTCTTTATTTGTTAAGGTCAGATTAGCAGAATGGTAAAGAGTGCATGTTGATTAAAAGATCATGTGATCTGGTGATAAGATGGTGAGGTTTTGGGTTTAAACCTGGTTAGTGGCATTTTTATATTTTATGCTTATCTGAACAAAATAAATAAATAGATAAATAATTTTAAACCCTTATTAAGCACATGGTGAATTGGTATTTGACAGGTTGAATATCTCCAAGATTTCTTGGTTGAATTTCAACTTATATTCCACTTATATTCTGCCTATATTCCACTCTTTACAGGTGTAATTTCACTTGAATTCCTATGTCAAATTTCACCCTGTTGCAGTCTCATAGTGATATTGGGGGCTTTAGAATGGCTTGGTAAGTTTGTTTCATGACATGCTGCCCCCTACCCTTCCTCCATCTTTCCTGGTTTATAAAATGGTAAAATCTTGTGTTCTTAGTGTTTCCCCCACCTCACCTTACATGTATTATTGTGTTTCAGGTGTTTTAGACATCTCAAGATGTCTGCAGACCTAATGGTAGGTACCTGATATCCTCCCCCCTCAGTTGATCAGGCCACCCACCTCTCACCTTGTATTCAAAGCTCACAAAACTTTTTAAATCTATTGGAGGGCTCTTTAGAAAGGTTTTAGATAGCATTTTGGAGGATTTAAACGGTGGTATGGGTGCCAGGTGAGTTCTCCAACCCCTACCACCCATTCTTGCAGCACTGATGTATCCACTAACTTGAGAGGGATATAATCTCTTTCTTAGGCTCCTATAGTAGTATCAAATATATTATTTGAACATCCTGTGGCTCCCCTTCTCCAGGTGAGTCAAAACTGCCACCTTGCCCTCCTGCCCCTGCAAGTCCCCACCATGCATCCCTCCCCTTGCCCCCCTTTGCTTCTCCACTAATTTCTCCTTTCCACATGTTGTAATATATACACCACCTTCATTTATTTATCTCATCTTCCCCCCCAGATTGTATTCTCCCCTGTCCTGGTGCACTGTTCCATTTTCGCTTTTTTATTATCATTTATAGAATATAGTATTACTCCGGAATGGTCCAGGTCAAATCAAATGTCCCAGGCCAAGTCGGATTTCACACCCAAATGGGACAACCAAGTGGCTAATTAACCCTCCCAAATGAACCATCCCATGGATTTCCCGGAGCAAATACAAGTTGTCCTGGGGCAGAGACAATTGTCCCTGGGAGCCCATATAAAAAAATACCTATTAGGCTTAACATTAATGAGAAATCATTAACCCTAATAGGGTTGGACCAAGGGTGACCTGAAGTGAACAAATACCCTTGATAGTATACCATATTAGCTTTTGAATGCCCCAATACTCATTCAAATTTAATAGAAACTGATGACATAATAAATCAAACAAAATAATCACTCATTGGGAAAGTTTTTTTGACTTACCCTCCTAAAATCACCATCTAGCTAATTTGTACTTGGTACGACCTTGATAACTGCTTGGATCCTTTTAGGCATGCTTCCTATGAGTTTTCTGCATGTTTCCATCATTTTAACCTTTCTCTCTTTCCATCTTTGCTTCATAAAACTCACATCCTCCACTAAATGCTTTATTGTCATCTTCCTTCTTTAAGAAGGTTATTCCTTGTGTCAGATCCACCCTAAAACTGGTCTAGGGAAGTTTATCATTGGGAGATTTAAGAGGGGAGTGGATTTAGATAAATAAAATGGCAAGGAGGGACATTATTTCAAGCTTTCTCTAGGTGACAAAATAAATAAATATTCATTAAATCACCAGTTGAAAACTTGATAATGCTAGAGAGGTCACTCATTTCATCAACAACACCCTTCAAAATCCTATCATACCTTAACAATCAGGAACATACTCAAACAAATGACTTTCATGCTGTTATCAAGAAAAAACAACCTCTTCTCAAAAAGAACTATAGGTTAGAGTATGTCAAATTTGTCAAATACCATGAAAAATGGATGGTAGAAGATTAGAAGAGGATCTTATAGTCAGATGAGACCAAATAAACAAGATTGGATCAGATGGAAGGGCCTATACTTGGAAAAACAAGGGAAAACCACCTTTTAACAAAACTACTACAGTGCCAGAATGCCTTTTTCAACACCTCATAGGTCCTCTCGCGGAACTTGTATAGTGGGCTCAATTCTCAATTGTTTCTCCCAAAATTCAGCACAAACGAGACCTTTTGAAGTCTAGTATACTCTCCTATTTTTTAAAATTTTATTTGCTTCAATTTGAAATCGGATGCTCTCAGATTTGAAACAACACAGCCACAAACACAGCCACTTGGACTCTGACCGACCTATCCCATGCCGTCTTGGGCTGGCGTCGGTGTCTCAAGGGGTTTAAATCATCTATTTAGCCTATATACAGGTCCCCAATGCGGTAGATAAGTTTAAATTTCTGTTTGAAAATTAGAAATCTGGTCAAAATTTGAAACATAGCACAGCCACCGCCCGCTATAAAAAAAAAACTCAATCGTGGCAGGAAATGTGCACTTTCCTGCCTAAAAATATTTGTAGAAGTGTCAAATGTATTGTGAAAGGCTGTACGGAGGCGTCGCTTTTCCTATTCCGGCACTGTACTGTTACAGTCAAGCATGGAAGAGGGAAGAATCTTATAATATGGGGTAGAATGGAGTAGGAGTGTTTACAGAGGCTTAGAGGATCATATATGTAGAGCAATATTATGAATTTTTGAATAGGGGAGTGGTGGAAAGTCTTGAAAAGTTAGAGATGGTAATGGGGGGAGAGGATGTTTTAGCAGGGAAATGACTCCAAACACACCCATAGAGGGCAGTCAAGTGGTTTGAGATAACAACATTGATGTTATGACTTAGCCAGCTCAATCCCCTGACATTAACCCCATTAAACACCTCTGGGCGGATCTCAAGAATACTTTTAAGAAGCATCCAGTACTACTTGCTGGAGAGGGCCACTGCTGCCACATGGCATGAACGAGTCCAGTTGGGAAGTCAACTGCCACATGTGTGCAATTCTATTTCATCAAAATCATTCAAGTTTTTTTGATATCAACAGTTTGAACCAAGTTGTCTATTATGGAACCATACAGAACCATCATTAGTAACAATACAACAAGTAAAATGGAATGCACCATGATAAACTAATCCCTTCAGGTGAAGCCTTTGGGTCCTGAATCAGTTCTTATTTTAATACATTTGGTTGCAGATATTTTATGTCCATCAACTGAGAACAACAGTATGTTTGGAAAATTATAATAAGAGGTTACTTGGGGGGAGTGGGCCATTGCTATGCATGGCAGGTATGAGTCCCCTGTTTTATTCATTTTATTTACATACATATACTCTGTGATGTATTTGTATTTTTCTACAATTTACTTTACTATCCATTAACATGAAATAGGTAATTTTAGCACTAAATTCTCCCCACATCCTGAACAACCAGATTTCTTGTGGTGCATAATGAAAAAGGACTGCAAACATCTCCTTCATCTGTCTGAATTTTCTTAAGGATTTTGCTTGTATAATAGACTTGAAAAATGTCATTGACCTGTTTCCATGAGGCAAAGTGATTCTGTGCCTTGTCTCAAATATTTGGGCATATGAAAATCACAGCTCTGGAAAACCACCACAGATAAATCAGAAACCTTCAACATGTGTCATAATATTTAAAATAAAGTATATAGTAAAAAATACAAAGATATCATGGTATGTACATAACATACATATGTAAACAAAATGAATAAAATATGGGACTCATACTGGCCATAAATAGCAATGGCCTACCCCTTCTAAGTATTGTATATAAATATTAGTTCATTCTAAAATTTTTAAAACAGGTTAGTCCAATCACCAAACAAACATAACAGTTGAATTTGCATTGAAGAATGGTACAGAATGCATATACATATTTACCAATTCTCAAAATTACCAAGTACAATTTCAAAATAGACATCACAGTTGAATTCACATGAGAAGTTGATACAAAATGCATATAATTATGTATTGATTTTGAAAATTACCAAAACAAATTGTTATGATCACCAAATAGACATTACAGTTGAATTCACATTGCAAAACAGTACAGAATGTATATAAAGTCTCAAAATACCCAAAATAAGGTGGTTCAATCACCAAACAAACATCACAGTTGAATTTGGATTGAAAAATGATACAGAATGCATATACATATTAGTAAATCACCAAAATCACCAAAACAGGTTAGTCCAATCACTAAACAGACATTATAATTGAATTTGCATTGAAAAATGGTGCAGAATGCATATACATATTAGTAAATCACCAAAATCACCAAAACAGGTTAGTCCAATCACTAAACAGACATTATAATTGAATTTGCATTGAAAAATGGTGCAGAATGCATATACATATTTGCTAATTCTCAAAATTACCAAAACAGGTTAGTCCCATTACCAAATAGATATTGCAGTTGAATTCACATCAAAAAAAGGATCCCGGACATATATAATAATCATCCATGTAGTGCAATAGCCATTGAGATCATGAATTTATTATATCAGCCATAAAAGGCAATAGATGAGAGACCATAGTTGTACATGATTGTAAACAGATGTAAATAATAATGCATATCACATTTGGACCTCAAGAGCATAAATTGTAAGATCAAAAACAATGAGCAAGCAGTTTTTGGCATTTTGACTATTTTGACTTTTTTGGATATAATATCCTAATTAGGCAAGTCCCACCACAATGACAAATCAAAACAAATGTCTCATAACACATTTGGACCTTGAGAGTATATATTATAAGAACACAAAACAACAAGCAAGCAATTGTTTGGTATTCTGACTATTTTGAATTGTTTAGAAGCAATATCCTAATTGGGCAAGTGCCACCACAATGACAAATCAAATCAAACATCTGAGAGCATTTTTGAAAATTTGTATTCAAAATTATTTCCATGGTACTCAAGAGCAATCTTATGGTGCAGGTTTTGCCTTAAAAGCACGGTCAAAGAATGAGCCTTTAAAAAAATTTAAAGGACTCATAACATATTTTAAAGGCATTAAGCATTCTGGGCAAGATCCTTCTGACTCACAAACCAGTGTCCATTTCAGTTGATCTTTGGTTGACCTAATATCTTCTAATGCATTAAACACAATCAAGGACAACTCATTCTA
>KN833226.1:0-15732 GCA_000827315.1 Piloderma croceum F 1598
GAAACTAAGCGCGAGACGTCAGCCGAAAGCAAAAATCATCGGAAATCGCTAAAAATGATCGGAAATGATCGGAAAAGGTCGGAGAGGGTCGGAAAAGGTCATGTGACATCGGTGGCATGTGGCGCGATCACGTGATCCTATGTTAGCGCTGATGTAATGTCAAATTACGCGAACAGAGCGGTGTAGAGCTCATCAACGAACATTCCTATTTGCGCACATCTCCATGACTGGCATGTCGATATCCTTAAAAGACCTCAAGGTCATTAATTCTTCGAAAGGGGGTCTTTCTCTGACCCCTTTCGCAACCAGGCAGGTTCTACTGTGGTAGAACCTGCATTGGGCAGTCATGTCAATGTTAAGGGCAGGGGTTCCGGAGACAACCCTGTGCTTCAACAGAGCCATTTCCCTTGGGGGTCTGGCTTGCCTCTGGCTGTGTAATTGTTTGTGTTTTTCAACCCAACATTGTTCATCTTCTGACAACAGTTCCAGGATCATCCAACCATTAGGTTCACGTGCCGAAGTCAAGGCACACCTCATGAAAGGTGTGCTGACAATACAGTCATATCAATATTGACAAGGTTGAAGTATACCTCGTCTTTTATATTGCTGAAGCCTATGGGAACTCATGTCCCATAGCTGATCTTAGATTGGCAACCAACACATCCAAGTTGAAGGATGACCTGTTCATCCAACTTGAAACAATATATGGGCAAGAGGAAGGGGTTGGGTGACCTGCT
Source organism: Piloderma croceum F 1598 (assembly GCA_000827315.1). Taxonomy (NCBI): domain Eukaryota; kingdom Fungi; phylum Basidiomycota; class Agaricomycetes; order Atheliales; family Atheliaceae; genus Piloderma; species Piloderma croceum. Next base: position 738 of record KN833226.1, read on the forward strand.
CCAAATTGGGCTGGATAACTTTTATCTAGACTCAATTCTTCAGGAGATTCTGAATCTGGACAGGGAAATTTGAAATTCCCACTGTAGCACCCAATATAGCTAGATCTGTAATAGGTGTTGAAATTGGGAAATGTGATTGGCTCCATGTGGGATGGTTCAACTTGTGTCCAGACTTGTTTTTTGAGGAGATTCAGAATATGCACCCAAAATCTTCATAGCTGATCTGTATCCCTTGCTACAGACAGATCAATCCAGGTATTGGAAGATGATCAGGTGACCTTGTCCAAATGACCTGATCTATACATCATCTGGGCCTATTTTGTGAGTAGATTCAGGATCTGAAAAGGGTATTCACATATTTCACCTGTGGCTCTTGATACAGTTGTTTTGGTGTTCTAACCCTAAAATAAGGTTGACTATGAGTGAACCTACATAGTGTTGCCACAGTTATAGCTGGTGTTTTTGCTAACTTTACAAATAAAATAGGTAAAATAACAGAGAAATTAGAGGATGTAGATAAAGCAAAAAGCCGAGGGGTCTCCTGCCAACATTAGTTAATAGGACCAGATGTGGCTGTGTTATTTGAGCGGCTATGCAAGCAGTCATGATAGCTGCTTGTGTAGCCACTCAAATAACACAGCCACATCTGGTCCTTTAACTAATGTTGGCAGGAGACCCCTCAGCTTTTTGCTTTATCTACATTCTCTAATTTGTCTGTTATTTTACTTATTTTATTTGTAAAGTTAGCAAAAACACCAGCTATAGCTGTGACAACGCTAAACCTACATGTGATGATCCATATATCATCTGGGCTCAAATTTCAAGGTGATTCTGAATCTGGGGTCAAAATTTCAAATTTCCATCTGTGTCATGTATTATAGCTATATTACTGTTGGCAAAACTTGATCCAACCATAGCAGATGTTCCAACTGATACAAATGTGAATACTGCTGGTATCCACTAGTCCTATATATATGAATCATATTCCAAAAGAGACTTTGACATATGTTGGTCTGGTTGCTGTGATATAACCAAATTAAGCACTTTTTACCATTTCCTTTGTTATAAGTGCATCCCATCAGCAATCTTGGGGCATAAGCATGAAACACACTCCATAGTATGTACAAAGTGTGAATCAAAAGGAATTACAGAGAAATTCAAAGTGTTGGTGAAGGGACATACAAAATGGTCCTTAAGAGTGTTATGGAATGTGAAACTTGTAAATACTATTCTATGAAACCTTTCTACCACTATTTTGTATGTCCTTTCACCAACACTTTGAATTTCTCTGTAATTCCTTTTGATCCACACTTTGTACATACTATGGAGTGTGTTTCATGCTTATGGATCATCATGTGTAGGTTCACTCATAGTCAACCTTATTTTAGGGTTAGAACACCAAAACAGCTGTATCAAGAGCCACAGGTGAAATATGTGAATACCCTTTTCAGATCCTGAATCTACTCACAAAATAGGCCCAGATGATGTATAGATCAGGTCATTTGGACAAGGTCACCTGATCATCTTCCAATACCTGGATTGATCTGTCTGTAGCAAGGGATACAGATCAGCTATGAAGATTTTGGGTGCATATTCTGAATCTCCTCAAAAAACAAGTCTGGACACAAGTTGAACCATCCCACATGGAGCCAATCACATTTCCCAATTTCAACACCTATTACAGATCTAGCTATATTGGGTGCTACAGTGGGAATTTCAAATTTCCCTGTCCAGATTCAGAATCTCCTGAAGAATTGAGTCTAGATAAAAGTTATCCAGCCCAATTTGGAGCAGGTCACCCAACCCCTTCCTTGTGCTCTTATATTGTTTTGGGTATAGCAGGTGTTACAGGCTAAATTGAGACTTGGGATATTGATATTCTGAATCTCCCCGAAAAACGGGTCTGGGTGCAAGTTGAACCATCTAAATCAGAGGGGGGCTAAATTTCTAGTTAATAAACCTATGGTAATAATTCTGATATTACAGCCTAAATAGGACAGGTACCACAATGGGACCACCAGATTTGGAATCTCCTCAAAAAACTGCTCATGACCATACTGGGAATGTCCCTATTAAGCTATATCCTATATGCCATGAAAATGCACCCCCCCTATACCCTAAAGCACACATCACAATATAGCAACCCTTGCTATAGCCAAGTAAATTGCAATGCAGGTTATGACAATAGCCAGTCTACATTGCAATTAGGGTACATGGACTGGTGAATCACTCACATGATACATGTCACACTTCATGTGCTATCAACAAGCAATGTGCTAAGCTGATTTAAAGCATCTGCAATCCTTTCAGACTCTTTGTCATCATGGATGGGGCTGGCCTGACATTAAGCCAAGACACGCACTGCTGAGCTGACGAGAGGGCCAAGCTCCATCCACATCAAGACCATTCCTTACCTGCACATCAACCTCATGATGAGAAGACCCTCTGAACAGCTGTTTAAGCTGAAATTGTGGCATTTTGGCAAAATGTCAGGTTGTCAGGTTCTAAGCTGTGTCTCCAAGAACATTATGCCATACCTTCAATTTGTTGTCAACATCCACACTAGGGCTGTCCACTGTAACCATATATGGTTATGACTGTATAGTGTATGGTCGCAAGAGCAGGCAAGTGTTGCTGAGAGGCTGATCAAATCCTTCAGTATGACAGATAAAACAGTGATTAGCATGAGAATATACCATATTGGTCAACGTTGAACTCGTCGCATTCTGGAAGTGGCCTCTGCCACAAATATTGATGAGAGTGTTGAATGGGAGCTAAACACACAAGCAAATAAGTTGTCTGTATTGGATGAGAAATACTGAAATGTTTAAAAATGCTGACCTGAATAGTGTGATATTGAAGAAAGAGGAGGGAGAACAAGGCCACCCTGCTCCATTCGAAACAGCCCACTTATATTGCTATCCGCCACAAAAGTACTCCTACACACTGTCCCATAACTACCATAAAACCCATCGTCCTTCGGGCTCTGCATAGTTGAAGCCAAAAGAGAATCGACCGGAAAACAAGGCAACACGTTCTTGGGGAAAGCCTGTGTATGGGGCAATATAGATCTACTGTGAACAGGTGACAAGATCTTGTACTTTGTGAACAACCAGTGCATGTGGAAGTTGTATCTGCCAACCTGAATCTCCAATCCTGGCAGGCACTCCTGGCAGGCACTCCTGAGGGATCTAGAATTCGCTGGAGAAGATTCCTGAAAATTTTGTCATATGTGGTCATAGGAAGTGGCAGCACCACATATATTAGGCTTGTTTTGGTAGGTTTTTATCGGCCTCACTCACCAACTTAATGATGTATTCAAGTCTGTAGGCCAGGTGGTTGGTTTCAGGCTCAAATTTGATAGGGATACAGGAAAGTCTTGAGGTTATGGCTTTTGTGAATTTGCAGGTATGTTGAATTTTGGTCCTGCGATAAAAGGTCTGACATGAATTATTTTGTCAATGCTGCTATAAACGTCACATTGAATTCTCGCCCCCTCATGATCATGAAACTGCGGCGTCGGCGGTTTTCCCCTGCATGTACATTTGGCGGAATCCATTTGTGGAAGGCAAGAGTACAGTACTTATCCATCCTGTACCCATACTGTAATATTTGATCTACCAAGCTCAATGGTACAATATGTTTGTAAGTGGCTGATGCTAGTGAACTATAATTCTAACACTCTCCCATCATGAGGTAGAGAAGCTCCCCTTAAGTAAACACAAGAAAATTAAAGAAAGTGGTACTCCCCCACAATTAAAGGCATTTTTCAAAAACAATTCCATCAATATCAGAATCTTCAAAGTCTTCATCTACACCAATAATCCTCAGAGCCCTAAGATGAGTCACAGTAAGCAGAATCAGGTGAAGTGGATTGTGATTTCAAAATAAACGAGATAATGTATGTGCCAATGGGTGATGTTGAACATTTGGACAGTGGTGGTGAGTGAGAGTGACAGAATGGTGTATTGGGTACATACATTGTGTGTTCCTCTTTGCCGGGACTGCCAAGAACCCATGCCTTGATTTCCAGAGGCATTCCAGCCATACAATGAGCGGTATTGTGGCCCATATGACCACAGCGGTGGCAGTGATGGTCATTTGTGGTGTCACACCAGTGATACCCCTTCTCATCCTTCATACCTCCTCCCTTTGAGTGATCCCTCCAATTTCCAGCACTGTCACCATGGCCAGGACTCCTTCTGTCTTTCCTCCCACCACTTCTCTTAAACTTTGCAGCCATAACATAATCCTCCAATTTAGCAGGAATGTTAGGGTGGACCATGTGCATAGATGAACCAAGAACAGAATGAATAGTGTTGAAAGATGGTTCAGTTGGCTGAGTGAGATGAGATGTGCGAACATCACTGAACGACTCATCAAGATTCATGAGAACAATGTCCTTCAGAGTATCATTGTTGACTTTGACACCAATCACTTCAAGCTGAGACTTGGCATTGACCACAGACCTAATATAAATTTTGATCAATTTGGACAGGTCATGAACAGCACCATAGAATGCTTTATGGAGGGCGACGCAATAGGAGAAGTTAGAAGCCTCAAATTGCTTCTTGAGCTTAGCAAAAGTGGTGCTGCCATGGGTCTCCCCAGAACCAAGTGTTGCCACTTGGGCTTAATGCAAGACCACATATAGGTCACCACGAGCTTATTCTTCTGCTTCCACTCCTTGTGAGCTGCTTCCTTGTCAGCAGGAGGCTCCACTTCACCAGAGATGATTTCATCAAACTCATTAGATTAGAGAGCCATCATGATCTAAGATTGCCAAGTATGCCAGTTGTCGCCATTGAGCTTTACAACTTGCTCAAGAATACTAGACAGGATGCTGAATGATGTCATAGTACAGCCAAATAAGAAAATTTCACGTTGAAAATGTAGATAACAGAAGTGATGATGTGGCAGTAAGACAAGCACAGGATAGACTCAAGATAGACCAAGATAGACTCAAGATAGACACCCTACTGTGTGGGGCTCATAACCTATTTAGAGGTGGAGCACTAAGACACGACACAGACACTGAAGATGTATTAAAAGGGATACACAAACTGACTACTGTGTGTTTGCATATGTTTGTAAGTGGCTGACGCTAGTGAACTATAATTCTAACAGGATGCTCATTCAAACACCATGTTAGAGCTACTTAAAAATGGATGTTGCTGGTATGAAAATGAGACCCTGCATGAGAGTTTCAGATGGCATAATGAAGAGCAAAATATAAATAAACTTACAAGATTTGCTGCACTCCCTAAAGGTGGTATTCTGATGCAAAGCTGAGTGGTACAGCTGTGGAATGCTGTTGAAAATTGGGTTATCAACCCTTGGAGTAAGATTTAGAATAGAAGAGCTCCAGTACACAAATTTACTGGAGAAGCATGTTAGTACTCTTAATTCAAAATGACACTGCAAAAATCAAACTGACAGCTTGTCACTGACACCGCCCTCAAAAAAGGAGTGGCTAACACTGGACCCAGATGCCCGAGGCACACTTGCATAGGTGGTGGCTCCTGCATAACTGGCATTTGTGGGCATGATCAATGAGGATGAGTCAGCTATGGCAGCTTCTGCATAAGTGGTGTTCATGGGCCCAGGTGTGATCAATGAGTCAGTGATGACAGTGTCTGAGTAAGTGGCACTAGTGGGCATGAATGATGAGGAGTTGGCAATCACAGCTTCTGTGTAAGCGGCATTTGTGGGCATGAGCAATGAGTCAGCCATGGCAGCATCTGCATAAGTGGAGTAAATGGGCATGAATAATGAGGGTGAGTCAGCAGCGGGAGCGGCATTTTCATAAGTGGCATCAGTGGGCATGAACAGTGAGAAGTCAGCAGTGGTGGCAGCATTTCTGTGAATGGTGTCAGTGGGGAGTATCTTACACTGACCCACAGATCCTTGTGGAGTCCTTGTGAAATATCAGGACTCCATAGGGACTCCACAAGGACTGGGCCAGGACTGGGTAAGGACTGTAGGTGGACTCAATGAGGAGCCACCAGCCAAATGAGCAAATTTCAGTCCATCTCCAGTCCACTTCTACTCCAGCCCACATGGAGTAGTCCATGTGGAGTCTCCAGGAGTATCAGGACTCCATGAGGATTCCATAAGAAGGCAGTTAATAATTGCTCATTCCCGGGTTTGAACCCTCATTTGCCATGGGCAAAATGAATGTGCTATTAATCACTTGACTATGGCATCCTCAATATATGCAGCCAACTAGTACCATATATGTCACCTCTGCCTGATTGGGGTAATGTGATTTAAATTGCGCTGGATTATAGGTCATGCCCTGGAGTGGGTTTTGATGTGAATTCAATGGTGATGTCCATTCCGTAATTGGAGTGACCATATATGGCAATACTGGCAACCACATAAGTGTTATATATGTTTTGGAGTGGTTGTTTGATGTGGATTCAATGGGTAATGTCCGTTTTGTGATCAGAGTGACCATATATGGCAATACTGGTAAACATATAGGTGTTATATATGTTCTGGAGTGTTTTTTTGATGTGGATTCAATGGTGATGTCCACTCCATGATTGGAGTGACCATATATGGTAATACTGGCAACATATGTGTTCTGATGCAGTTGTTTCAACATGAATTCAATGGTGATGTCTGTTTTGAGATTGGAGTGGCAATATTAGCAAACAATAGGTATTCCCCGACTCTCTGACAAGAGAGGAGGGTTCTGTTGATCAAAACTGTAAACATCCCCGCCAAACAATCCCACACGGTTTCACCCGAACGACCTATTATGACGAAAAACCCCTTTTTTTCAGAGCGTCGGTGTTATGAACTTATTTATTTATCTTTTCGTTAACGCATCACTCACATGTGACCTTTACTTCTTGTTCTATGACCTTATCTTTAGCCTCTATCCTTATCGTCACCTCTGACGTAATATGCTTATCCCCCTCTATCCGGAATCCTCTCGGATCTATGCTTCTCTATTCATTACTCCACTATGACATCATCTGCAGTTCCGCAGCACTGCTGCACATTATGCTCACCTTTTGCTATTGGCTAGATAGCTTCTACCCCGCTTCATTCTTACCCCACATCCTATCGTCCAATCAGATGATGTGATAACCCCTTTACATATTTAGCTAAGCCTGTATCTCAGATTGTATTTAAGTAGCCTTAAATCGATCGGAGACACCAGTCTTAAGCTGGTCTATCCTCCTAGCCACTTGATCACTCACTCCTAAGGGATCCCAGCCTCTTAGGTTTTCCCCTCTCCTCTATAAGCATACAAGTGACGACCTGAAGATCCCCCTTTCTCCAGGCGACAGCTAGTCGCTGACAAAAGCTTAAGACTCCCTTTTCTTTCACCTCTTCACACCGCATGCTTCTTATCCTAACCCTTCTAACCGTTGTTATCACACTCTTCTATTTTCAGCCGACCTTCCATTACTGATCAGTTCCTTGTTTTGGAGAACCTCTTCAAAGGGAAAGAAGATTCGAAGTTCGATTTCGACATCGAACCAATTGGATCAAAGGAGTTCCACCACCGTACAAATCTACGAGAGGCGGACACCGCTGAAAATCATTGCCCATCATTCATTACTCATTTCAATTTGTCATACCCCTCTTAGGTGTTCTATTCCTAAGCGGATACAGACCGATCCTTATCACCATTGATATCCGATACTCTACTGATAACGAGAGAGGATATATAAAGATAGGCATTGAAAAGAATAACGAGTTCAGCACCCCCGCTTCCACTCCTCCCCCCACAAGATCTCCGACACCTCCACCTCCAAGTTCAAGTCCAATACGCGCCCCTCGAGCTATTCGTCGAACTAGAGAGCCTACCGTTTTTCAAACAGGAGTACTGACGATCCAATGGGAGTTGTCAACCAGTAACTACGGAGGACTATTCTCTCGACCAGTCTCTCCCTCACCTCGAGCAGCTGCTGTTGGAGGATCTGCTAGACGTCAGCAACCTCGACAACAATCACCACCGATTGTTGTCACTAGAGTTCGATCACCTTCAAACGAGATCGACGCTCTCCTCTCTCCCAGACGTACCGCACAGTGATCCATTTCTTCTACTAGAGCTCATATGCGAGGCCCCGCTAGCCGAAGAAGAAGAAGAAACGATTCTGTACTTGAGAGAGAACCCGGCTGGAACATATCTAACAGAAACCCCCCTCAACGTGCTGCCAGTTTACCTTGGACACCCGACAACTCCCCAGAACCCATTCGTACCATCAAGATACCTCTTCAGTATCGAATTCGAGCCACGAAAAAAGAGAATCTTCGCAGAGCTATCGCGAACGCCGACACTTCTATCTCCACTCGTTGAGCTACCTACCATCGAGGAAGATATCAGTTGCGACCACGCAACCATTGATCTTCTCGACACGCTTGCAAGTCTCAAAGATTTATTTCCAATAATCAAAGAAGTACCATCGTTGACAGCTCCACCAACCCCCTCCACTCTCTTCACAGTCGAAGAACCCGTTGGTCCCTCACAGGACCAGACTAGTAAAGAAACCCCCGTCAGAGTCATCAACGACTCTTTCATTCGCCCGCAGTGGTCCGTACCAAGAGTGGTAGAGGAACCACAAGCGAAGAGAACGCAAGTTCGTGGGAAAGCCAGAACACGCAGGAAGAACGTTACTCGGAACCAGACCTCGAACGACCAGAGTTTGAGCAAGGACTGTCAGGATCTCACAGATCATACGATCCACCGTCAGACGACGAAGAGGAAGAGATCCCAGAAGGATTAACTTCATCGACTCATCCTTTTTACAGAGGACACCAGTATCCACCCCCGCCGCCACTAGTCCCACCAGAGGACGTTAAACTACCGCCATCACTTCCATCCACATTATCCACATCTTCATCCAGTATGGCCGCAGTCGTACCACCACCAACTCCCAAGGAGAAGGGTCGCCGCCCCGATCCTTTCACCCAGAAATCGGGATATAAAAAATTCCGTCAACAACTGTCCCTTTTCTTCCGAATGAACGAAGAGGTATACTCTACCAATCTGGAGAAGGTATACTTCGCCCTTTCACTCATGACCGAAGGAACGCCTGGACAGTGGGCACAAAACTTCATTGAGAAAGTCGAAGCACAAGCGACAGCTGGGGTCATCCCAGAAGCCGCTTGGGGAACTTGGGCCGAATTCGCAGCTGCGCTGAAAGCCTCCTTTGCCGACCCGAACAAAGGAAAGAACTCTTACAACACATTAGAGGAACTCACATATTCCCCTGGTCACAGCGCTGACGAATTCCTTCAAGAATTCGAGACCCTAGCAGGACGCGCAGGTTATATGGGAGCAACTCCCAATGACGCCCACCTCATTGTCCTCCTTGAACAAAAAGTACCCATTCGACTCCTCGATAAAGTCTACAACGATGTTGTACCCACCACCTATGCCGACTATAAGGAAAAAATCATCCGATACGACAACCTCGGTCAGAAACTGAAAGCCATCGCCCCCAAGAGATATGGAAAGATCTGTTTCATCTCCAATTCCGGCACCACATATGCCAAGTCACCCACTGGAATCAAAGTCGAAGAAACACCCGCAGAAATTGGACGTACCCGTCCAAAAGGCAAAAAACTGTGGAGACCCCAACCTTCGACCAGCCAACCCTCGACGAGCAAGAAACCCGAAACGTCGAGTATGGTGTGCTATGGATGCGGAAAGAAAGGACATATGGTTGCGAACTGCCCCGACAAGAAAGGAAGAGAGAAAGGACATCAGCTACGTGCCTTTATTGATGATCTTGATGAAAGCGAGAAGAGAGCGATAAAGGATTTTCTTTGAGTCTAGAGGAACATGCAGCGCCTCTAGACAATGACTCACTTGTACTACCTAGGAACCGATACGATGTACCATCACCCCATGCCATCCATTCAACCGATACAACTAGCGCATTCAACACATGTACTTATATCGCCCTGAATACGATTGATTTCCCTACAAGTATAAAGCCTGCACCCGTGGAGGCTAACCACAGAATAAACGAGCACAAACCTCAAGAACCTTCGCCCCTTGAGGAGGAGCCTAAGGAACCTGGCACATTAGAGGACAAATTACCCTCGGAGAAGACTAAAGCAATGGCACTGGCACTGCGCATTGGACTCGAGAGAACGAGTATAACCAAGGATCTAGTAGAGGGGATACCTTCTACTTATACTGAAGACGCGAACTCATCACAGCTAGCCGATGAGACTTCAAAGGACACAAGAGATTGGTCATCTCTTCCCATGTCAAAGTCAAAGAACTTTGGACAGTCAGATAACTCTATGGATATAGAGCAGAGTTCGAAGGATACCAAACTGACCAGGAGACTGGACGACGCGCTGCGCTGTACTATCGGAAGTTCACAAGGAAACGATGAACTTGATTGTATAGAGACCAGGAGGATTTCGGAACGTCGCGCTGGGAAGCAGCGACAATCTGATCCTATATCTCCTATGCACACACGACTAAACACAATAGTCGAAGAAGAAGATTTTGCAGTTGACAATAATGTCCTGAAATCACCGAATGTCGAGATGCGACATTCATTCCAAAGACGTTTTGGAGGAAAACGTCTCACCCCTCATACTACGCCATGGATCACACAACGAATTCATGAAGACCCTACTCCCCATGCCGTTGGAATATTACGAATGTGGACGCACAACAGCAGACAGTTAGAAGCAACTGAAAACACTATCACGCAACTGAACCAGTTGTCTGATGAAGACGTGGTTTCTGCTCTTCAAGAGCTCCACACTCCCAAGAAATATATCCAAGGAACAGGAGGAAACAAACTTTCAATCCGCACAATTCTTGCTACCAAGAAACACGCGAAAATCATTGAAACATTCACACTAATCGACAGTGGAAGCACAGGCTCGTGCATTCACAGACGAATAGTGGATGAATATCAAATCCCTACCAAGAAACTACCTCGCCCTATCCCTGTCTATAACACAGATGGAACGTTAAACAAGGATGGTGACATCAAGGAAACCGTCACTCTACAAATGATCATTCAGGATCACGAAGAAGAAATAACCCTTGCTGTATCGAACCTCGGAAGAGCTGATCTCTTCCTTGGACACGAATGGTTGAAACACCATAACCCTACCATCGACTGGACTAAATCACGGGTTGATTTAGATTGATGCCCTTCAACATGCCACTATGTGACGCACGCACATGAAATTGAAGAAGAACCAGAAACATTCTACGAACCCAAGGACAAAGAAGATAAACTTTTCCTTGACGAAGGAGATCGTTTATTTGTCTACGACATCGACACATTCCTCGAATTCAATTGAACAAACTACGATTATGTCAAGAAATATGATCCTACTTATGGAAACAAGAAGGATTGGCATGATATTGTCCCACCACAATATCATCAATATAAAGACATCTTTGGAAAGAAAGATTTCGACAAATTACCAGAACAAAGACCATGGGACCATGCAATTGAGCTAACACCCGGTTCAAAACCAACCGATTGCAAAACCTACCCACTCTCCCCACAGGAACAAAAGTCTTTACAAGAATTTATCGAAGAAAATCTTAGAACAGGACACATCCGCCCTTCCAAGTCACCTATGGCTTCACCTTTCTTTTTTGTCAAGAAAAAAGATGGAAGCCTACGCCCTACCCAAGATTATCGAAAACTGAACGACTTAACGATCAAAAATCGCTATCCACTACCATTGATCAGCGAATTGGTTGATAAGCTCAGTGGAGCTGAAGTCTTTTCCAAAATGGACGTACGATGGGGATATAACAATATCTGTATCAAAGAAGGAGACGAATGGAAAGCCGCATTTCGAACTAACATGGGATTGTTCGAACCCACTGTTATGTTCTTTGGACTTACCAACTCACCCGCCACATTCCAATCATTTATGAATCACATCTTTCACAATTTGATCGCACAAGGACACGTCGCAGTCTACATGGACGATATCCTTATCTTCACAGAAACCGATGAACACCACCAACAGGTAGTCGAACAAGTATTGAAGATACTTCGACAAAACAACTTATTCCTTAAACCGGAAAAGTGTGTTTTTCATACCACAGAGGTAGAATACCTCGGTATCATCATCAGCCACGATCAAGTTCGAATGGATCCATCCAAAATCGCCGCAATACGCGAATGGCCCATTCCTACAAAGAAGAAGGAATTACAGTGATTTCTTGGATTCTGCAACTTCTACCACAGATTCATTCATAAATACTCTCACATCGCCAAACCCCTCACAATCCTCACAGGAGACATTCCATGGAAATGGGATGTTGAACAACAATCTGCATTCGACACATTGATCAACGCTATAACTTCAGAACCAGTCCTAGCATTGATCAAACCAGCAGGTCAATTACGAATTGAAGCAGACACATCCAACTATGCTATTGGAGCAATACTTTCGCAAAAACAAGATGATAAATGGCATCCTATCGCATATCTCTCAAAATCTCTTACAGAAACACAGAGAAATTACGAGATTTACGACAAGGAGATGCTAGCAATCATGCTTGCGTTGGAAGAATGGAGACACTACCTTATTGGAGCAGCAGAAGTTTTTGAGATCTGGACAGATCATCAAAACCTCCAATACTTCCGTCAACCACAGAAAGTTAACCGCCAACAAGCTAGATGGCTTACTGAACTCGCTCAGTACCATTTTACACTGCACCACAAACCCGGAACAACTCATATCAAACCCGACTTCCTGTTGAGACCACCAGGTCTTGACAAGGGGGAGAAAGACAACGAAAACATTGTTTTGCTACCAGAGCAACACTTTCGTTCTCTCCACTTGAACCTTCAAAACGCAGAATTACTACTTGAAGCCTTCCCAGAAGCAGTAAAAGAGCAACTTTCATGAACCAAATGCCTTCAATACGACAAGAACGCCAAGATTGGACTAGAAACCAATCACCCTGACTGGAAAGACCATGGTCATGGTCTTATAACCTACAAAAACTGAATATACATACCCCCTGACCCTCGCTTACGCGAAGACATCATTCAACAACATCATGGTACCATCGCCGCCGGACATCCAGGACGATACAAAACCCATGAACTCATTACACGAGATTATTGGTGGCCATGTCTACAAGCAAATATTCATTGATACATTGATGGATGTGACACCTGCCAACGAACTCGAGTTCATAGAAATAAGCCCCACGCACCGCTACACCCTCATGAGATACCTTCTCAACCATGGGAGCACATTTCTATTGACATCATTGGACCGTTACCTGAGTCCTCAGGATACAATGCAATATTGGTCATCGTCGACCGATTTTCCAAGATGATTCTCCTCACCCCAATACGTGATACACTTAACGCCGTCGAAACCGCCAAAATCTATCGAGACCGAGTCTGGAGTAGATTTGGACTACCTCAAAAGATCATCAGCGATAGAGGGCCACAATTCGTTAACCAATTCACAAAAGACCTTTACCGAATCATTGGAATACAGACAAACCCCTCTACTGCATACCATCCTCAAACAGATGGACAAACCGAACGCATGAATCAAGAGATCGAACAATATCTCCGCCTATTCATAAATCACCGACAGACGGACTGGAAAGAATGGCTCGCCTGTGCAGAATTCTCCTATAACGACAAAATTCAGACCTCTACTGGACACTCTCCCTTCTATGTCAATTATGGATGTCACCCTAACAAAGGAACGAACCTACGAAGAGAAGTCAAAAGCCAGAGCGCTGCCAAATTTGCCGAAGAAATGTCAAAAATATGGGAAGAAACCGGAGCCGCACTACGCTTAGCCGCCAAACAAATGAAAATGTACTACGATCGCAAACGAGAACCCTCTCGAGAATACAAACCTGGCAATAAGGTTTGGCTTGAAGGATATAACATCACTACTGATAGACCTTCAAAGAAACTCAATGACAAGCGATATGGACCTTTCAAGATAATCAAGAAGGTTGGCAAGGCCGCTTACAAGCTAGAACTCCCAAAGACTTGGAAGAGTATCTGGCCTGTTATTAACGAAATATTCCTAACCCCCTACGTCGAACCCGCTTACAACTCACAGAAACAACCTCCCCAACCTCCCCCGGAGATCGTGGACGAACACGAAGAATATGAAGTTGAAGAAATCATGGACTCACGATTAAGTCGCAATCGTCTACAATACCTAGTCAAATGGAAAGGATACCCTGAACGTCACGAATGGACTTGGGAACCCCTTCGCAATTTGACCCACGCTGATCAAGCAGTCAATGACTTTCATAAGTTTCATCCTGCCTCACCGTGACAAATCGACATGAATAACTTCAGATTCGTACCCATCCCAGAAAACGATACTACTCAATCCACCGCTGAGCAGTGGATCAATGGAAAAATTAATCCTGATGGCTGGACCCTCAGAATAAACACTATCCCTAATTTTCAAGATTCAACACCTACTCCTGAACCAGAAGTAGTTCCCACTCCTTCACCTCAATCTCATTCTATTGAAAATGAAATACCCGAAGTAACATGGAGCGCTATTCCTATTGAAGATTGGAATATCCCAGACGAAAATGCACCTCCTTCTCCTCCTCGACCCCCACCTTGTCGTTTTAATCCTATCAAGCAGGAACACGCTAACATGCATTGGTCTTTCTGCAAAACCCCTAACTGCAGATTTCACCGAGGTGAAAACTCATGGTCTTATTAAACAAGCCGTTTAAGGGACAAGACTATTTAACGCCGTGGTAGGAAGAAGAACGATAGCGCCCGGTCGACGCTGATACGCACGCACTCACTCTAGGCACCAAATCCGACAATAATCGCCTATCCGATATCTCTACATAGCACCGGAGCTCGTCGATCATCCGCGTTCTCGATATCGACGCGTTCCAATGTATCGTCGATCGACACACGTGTCCGCTATCATACCATGCTAAGTCGATAACTCATTCCGCATCAATTCCGACGTCCCTAAGTCTCACATCAGTCCCCTAAACGACCATATG
>KN833231.1:0-15008 GCA_000827315.1 Piloderma croceum F 1598
CAATATTATCTATTGTCCTTGCTATAAATGGTATTTACACAAAATCCACAAATTTCCGTCATAGGCAGCCTTCTAGATTATCTATAATCAGTCCTCTTATGGCCAATTCTAGATTATCTATTGTGTGTGCCTATAGCACTCTTTGTACAAAATATATATCATTTCCTATAAAAATTGCTATAATTGGTCATTAGATTTTGGACTTCCTGGTGTGTGAGCGCCACGCAACCTGCACTGGTGTTCGCCGAAATGAACTATAAATGTGCTCACGGGCAACCTCATACACATAATGATATATGAATTCAAATTGGATCCAGTTCTTGTCCAGACAGAACCAACGACCTCTGAGAGGAATATGATTGGAGCCAACATTTCCGAACGGGACCATATAGTAGGACAATGTCCGCATCGAACGACAACGACGAGCGAGCCTATAATCGTATATGGAAGTCGGAAGAGTCCTCCGGACGCAAGAGTAAATTATGGGCACTGTAGATGGATATACGGCGAGCACCAAAGACATGTAAATATGCAAGCGGGCAGAATGGGTGAACAAAGGTGGTAGATGCAGATGCTTGAAGGTTAAGCATGGAATAAAATCCAGGAACCGTTATATTTGCACTTACAGCCACATGATCATCTTACCGAGTATAAAGGCTACCAAAACCTACTGGGCTAAGACCGACAGGCCATGATGGTGCCAATGATTCGGAGCGCAATAATGGCGATGGAGAGAAGGAATCAAAGAAGGAGAGTTTTACTCCAAACGATGAGGTACTCACAGGGATGCTGGTGAACTCAGACGACACGGCCGGTAAAGACGGTCCGCTGTTGGCCAGTCGTTAAATTTAAGTCTCGGGGAGACGGTTTTGGGGGAAAGTTTGTCGCCCGAAAATGGCAAGTGATTATTTCAATCTTTGTCCTTGTTGTCCAGCGGCGGCATTACGTAATTCTAGATCATAGATAGGCTTAGAGCTTCTAAGAACTCCAATTACGATCACAGCAGATTCACGTATTATTTTGCTGCGAGTGCAAGCGATACCTCTTATTCTCATTGCTTGCTCCATATCTAGCGATGCCTCCATGGAATTCTGCCAAAGCAAAGGTGCTTACGTCGATTCTCTGAGGTGCACCAAGTTTTCACTCATCAGTTTGGGGTTTAGGTTCAGCTACGGTATAACGCTCTGTATGGTAGAAGTCACGCTCAGCTGACATTTATGGTCCGCCTATATCAAGACTATCCGTCCAGCGGCTCAGAATACTCCAACAGAAGAAGGAGGCTCAAGCCAAGAGCTCTCGCCGTGACATTGCATCGCTTTTGGAACGATGCAAGATAGAAACAGCGAGAGTGAAAGTAGAGAACAGTATGTTCAATTGTAGTATTGTGAGATTAACGGCTTTCTGATGAGCTTGTTTTCCAGTTATCAACGAGGATATACATGTCGAATTACTTGAACTTTTGGAGCTCTATTGCGAGTTGCTTATTGCCAGATTCGGGTTGCTGGACCAAAAGCAAGTAGCTCTCGTAGTTCACCATAGACGTGAAGACGAAATAATGGCTAATTCAGCACGCGAGACCCGGATCCAGCTGTGAACGAAGGCGTATGCGCCATTATCCACGCTGCACCGCGGACTGAACTAAAAGGCACGTTGCAGTCATTGCCATCGCGCACACGTACCTGATATGATTCGGTCGTCCTGATTCTTACATGACCAGAGCTTCATGTCCTACGAGACATACTCATGCACAAATACGGTCGAGAATTTTCTGCGGCCGTAATGGAGAATCGTGACGGAATTGTCGCCGAGCGCGTGAGTCTACAGCTTTTTTATCCCCTCAGGTTGGTTGTAAATTATGACAACGCTCACAACAATCCTTCCGCGTAATCGAAGGTGGCAAGGAAGTTAACTATCGCCACGCCCTCCAATGAATTGGTCGATGCATACCTAACAGAGATAGCAAAGGCTTACAGCGTCAATTGGTCGGCTACCCCTTCGCGCGTAACAGAAAGCGAAAATGGTCCAGATGGCAGGGTCCGTCCCATATTTAACCGGGCACTTTCTATCTTTTGATTAATAATTAACCAAAATTTAGCGGCTGATCGAGGAGGAAGTTGGGAGCTCTCAGCCCCCACGAGCGGATGCTTCGCAAACATCAGGTCCATTAGCGGGCGGACGGAGAACGCCTAAACTACCCGATATTCCACCAACAGAAGATGAATCAGAGACGGAAGGGAAACCTGCTGCTGCAGACAAGGCATCTACTCCACCGCCTGTCTACAAGGCTCCACTAGAGGATGATTTCGAGGCGTTGACCCGGCGATTTGAGGCCCTGAAGAAACGGTAATCGTTTAAAGACCCTACTGTTACTGAGGCGTCGTGTATTGGGCGGACTGGAAATATCAATTATTCCGTGCAGCTTTGGAAGCATCCGTGACGGTCTGTTTGGTTAATCGAAGGGCAAGTGTATTCACGGCATCGTGCGTAATTGCCAACCTTGATCACTACTCGCAGCAATGGTCGGGGGAACAAAGGGTTGCCTAGGGTTGCCTTCCGCATCGGCTAAATTAAAATAATACGAGTTTAGATGCAATTGCAAATTTCACCACGGTACCACTAACAATCGCCGACATGATAGACAGACATAGCCAATCAGCAATTGCCTCGAGGCAGGATACGTGTACATTGATCGGCGGATGAGCATTTGTTTCCGTTAATGTGCAACAAGTCGACACATTTCCACTGTACTTATGTCGGACTGACTCGATAGCGAAGTTTGCAATGAGCCCCGGAGCTATTGAGATATTGCGATCTACGCCATTTCTGCGAGATTTGGATATAGAGTAGGTCAATGAGATCTAGAGGAACAGACTGAAAACTCAACTTGTAGCTGTAGTTTTTTGGAATGGATTTTTGTGCGTAGTGGTCACTGATGGTAGATCCCCGGATCCACAGAAGAACATAATTGATCAGTGTACTCCTGTGGTCGGACTCTGTGCAGAGTCTTACAGAGTGCTATAAGTAACCAAGACAGACACCGACAATATGTCGGAAAGCACCCGGCATATTGAAGCAACAGCGTCGGCGGGAGACGCCAAGACAGTAAGTATGAATCGATTCACTTGAAAATAATTTCGGATATTGGCAGTAAGGCACGCCCACCTACGGCTAGTAAGATGCAGATGTTGATCTGATTACAGGCAATCAGCTGTATCTCGCGAAAAGCGTTGCCGATTAGATAAACTTTGGTGTCGGCGGACTTTATCAAACCGAACAAAACAGCTATTCCCACCCGTGTGACTGGCCTGCAGCGCGATGCTCACGGGCTAGCGTTGGCATTCCGCCGCCGAAGTATCGATCATGAATACGTCACATAAATATAGGTTTCCCTACATCTGTTCCTTCTTCCAGCTACCATGAACTACCCTTTGGATCCAGAAAACTTTCCCAAGGAAGATGCTGACTCCGAGTCCGTCTACACCTGCCTCTCCTCAAATCCCTTTCAAAGCTACGCGAGCTCAAGGACTTCGGTTTCTGATCGTTCATCTGATCGTTCATCTTCTCCGACGCTATCTGTGATTTCTATAACGAGTTCCGTTCGAGAGCAGGCGATCGCGAACGAGCATGGCAGGGGCATCAACACCCACTCCGAGATATACCGTCTTCCTGCAGACGCAGAAGAGGTTGAACGGCTCAGTGAGCCCTTTGACTTCAGACTATTTTTCTTCGCTTAACGTTTTCGTAGACGTGCAGCATGCCATGTTGAAGGAGATCATGGGGAAATACCCACGTCCTCTAGCCGAAGTCTTAGTTGATGATATTCCCGGAGAACCAAAAACTATCTTGGATCTGGGTTGTGGGAGCGGTAGCTGGTGAGACATATCTACACTCAAGTCAGCGCTATTTATTGATCTACCGTACCAGGATCTTCGAAGCAGCGGCCGATTTTCCACACTGTGAGCTTGTAGCTGTAGATTTGGTCCCATTGCAAAATTTGTAGGTCCGAAGTTAGCACGTCCCTCACGTCTTGCACTCATCTTTCCGCAGAGGAATGCCTAGCAATTGCAGGTCAGACTTCGTTTGAATGGCGCGGGATCGCGGATGTATATTGACGTTCTTACAGGAGCGAAAGGGACGATATTAACCTCGGGCTTGAACATTACTACGGCTCCTTCAATTTCGTTCATACTCGCCTCATCTGCACAGGGGTAAGGTTGACCCTTCGTCTGCATGACGATTTCGATGACACCTGTGTTTGCAGATCAAAGACTACGCTCGTCTTATTGATCAAATAAGCCAGGTACTACGACCTGGAGGGTTGGTTGAAATGCTGGAATTTGGTTTCCAACTGTACGACCGAAATAAACAGCTGGTGACTGTTTCGTTAGGTTCCTATGAACCTCCATGGTTTCCCCGCTTCATGGCCTTGATCTGCATAGCCGTGAGCGTTCGTGGCGGTTGTCTAGACGCATCGGGAAAGCTGTACAGTTGGGTCAAGGAAATTCCAGCCTTCACGGACATAGTTCACACGAGACATTGGGTTCCTTGGTCACCGTGGCTTGAGGGAACCGACCCAGAGACAAAGAGACTCAATGCGCTAGGGGCCTTAATGTCCGAAGATATCAAGGTTTGTTCATTCGCGTTCGCGCCCCGAAGTAGTGATGCTGAGTCATTTGCCTCAGCAATTTTTGAAATCTGGGCGACCACTCTTACTGGGCAGCGGATTGCCCGAATCCCACATAGACGAACTGACACTCCGGTGTCTTCGGGAAATCGAAGAAGGACGGACTCCCTATTATATCCTCCTGGAGCACGTCTATGCAAGACATAGATGACCCGTTCTTATTTCGTCCCTATGCGACTTATCATTTTGCACTCACATAATCATCTTGTAAGACTGACATGCATCGTAGACGTACTACTTCGCTTCTTCGGGTCGCATTCTTTATTATCATATGGCTTGGACCCAGTTGTAACTCACATTTCGCATTCCATTCTTGTCATGTTATGCGTCTGTAGGATTGATATCACATCGTCTCATACATGAAGTCCTGGAGAATGTATGACGTGAATGCTGTACCAGAACAATAGTTGGCAAAAGCAGATGTGTCCCCGTCATGTGTAACACGGTCTTACGCTACTAGTTCCTTACCCACAATATCAGGGTCAAGTGGGTCCACCAGAATTAATGTTTGGTCTGAGCGAACAGAAGATCGATGAGTTGTAATTGGCTAGATGGTAATCGTGAAGTTACCACGCGCCGCTAGCCGGCGGATAGAAACTATCAAGCCCAAGCAAAAAGAACCGTGAGAGACGGCGGACACAAAATTGCGATACCATTTGGCCCTGATCTGTCTAGCCCAGCGATAATGACGTGTATATTCTCGGCAGGGTCATACGGTTGAAGCACCCGAGGCGACCGGGCGGTTTGCGAATATTTTTGGCGCGATGTGTTCGGAGTGGCTGTCTACAGATCTAAAGCCGTCACAATTCCGATCGGAGGACTATGGATGGACTGGCGACAGAGATCACAATAGATGATAAAGATGTAGCTTACTCGGATTTTGCTCCGCTACCATCGAGGATCCTTGGTGATATAGCCAAGGATAGTTGTGTTCCTGTCCCTGCGAGGACGAATCATAGTAAGATCGACGAGGTATCCTGGCACATTATCCGCGTTCGACAACGCAGGACGAGGCCGAGAAACAAAGGGCGGATATACATTGCCTTCAACAAGTAATCAAGTTGGTATAATGTTCCGGTTTATCATCGATTTCGGAACAAGCCAAGTTCCGCGGTAGCTCGAGATCATTTTTGTTGAGCATCTTGAGCATCACCCCGCTGCTGTTGGTTGCCAGTCAGAGGGGTACTACCACATGTGACCGAACGTGAACGATATCTGAAAATTATGAAAATAAAAGCTCCCAACTTCGTAGACCTGAAGAAATCCTTAAATGCCGCACTCAAATTGTTGTTCAGAATTGAAGCCGTCGGCCTTTTCGTGCTAGGACAACGACTAGCCGATGATGACTGTTCAAAATGTATGCCGCCTGGAAAACTGAATGAAGATTAGAACAAATAAACATGATATTGATTTTACAGAAGGTTCTGTAAACTGCAGTTACCTTATAAGCAAGGAGAAACAGCTCGTGCTATCTAGGATTAATATCTAGCACGTTTACGTGAACGACCGCGCGGCGACTTAAGTCGAGGGCTCACCTGTTGGAAGATCGACACGGATCTATAAGTTGATCATGCTGTCGCGCAACCAGATCGTCGCACCTTTCAAGTTTCAACAGAAACATGCACTTACATATTTCAGGGCGATAGATACGACTCGGACTCGGAGATGAACCTGTGCGAACTTGCTTTTTCCCTTTTTTTTCCTTTTACGTACACTGGTTGAACTTTTAGCATCAGCACTCAAAACGATATTAAGATCTAAAATATTAAGCGTCAAGCTAATAAACTGCTACCGGAAGTACCGCATGCAGGAAAGTCGGTTCAGGGAAAGCTGAGTTGATAGACTCGCGAGGCCCTCATCAGGAAAGTGAGGAGAAAATGACAAGGCTTTATCTTCCTTTATTTTAAATGTATTTTGTAGAAGATATGCAATTCTGATATATGGACCGGTAATACAATATATGAGACAGTAGCGTTGGCCATTTACTGCAGTAAAAGAAGGCTTATAACTTTGACCAGCATGGCAATATGAGATCTGACTGTATCTGAATGCAAGTCAACGCAACAGCTGAGTAATAATGGCAGAATTGACCTGCAGCAGCAGACTTTATAATGGACAGTAGCATTGGCCGAATCACCAAGTTTTATCAGCGAGATGGCAGATGGCAAGCGGATGCCTGGATAAGGACACTGATCCAGATGTCCAAGGTTGACCTTGATGGCGGGATCAAACCGATACGAAAATATGACATATATATGATATGTCTATGACTGACGGGTATTTGTTGTACACGGACAGCTGCACTCGATCCTTTGGAACAGTCTGACAACCCGTGGCGTGTCAATGACTGTGTTATGTCTAGTTGGGCGGGTCTTCGAGGCAGACACACTTGGCTTGGCAAGACAGCTGGGTAAGTTTGACTGCGACTGACATGTCGATGCCTCGGCTGTATCCATTTGGGCAGGTCTTCAAGGTAGATCTACTTGGTTTCGCCGGGCAGCCGAGCAAGTCTGACTACGCCTTGTATGTTGATGCCTGAGCTGCACCCAGTTGAGCGTGCTCTTTAAGATAGATCTACTTGGTTTCGCTAGGCAGCTAAGCCAGTCTGACTACGCCTAGTATTTTGATGCCTGGGCTGCATTCAATTGGGCGGGTCTTCGAGGCAGACGCACCTGGCTTTGCAAGACAGCTGGGCAAGTTTGACTACTCCTGGTATGTCGATGCCTAGGCTGCATCCGTTGGACGAGTATTCAAGGCAGACACACTTGGTTTGACAGGACAGCCATGCAAGTCCGACTACACCTGGCATGCTGATTCCTGGGCTGTATACAGTTGAGCAGGTCTTCAAGGCGGATCTACTTGGTTTCACTGTGCAAGTCCGACTACGCCTTATATGTCGATGTCTGGAATCCATCCAGTTAGACAGATCTTTGAGACAGACACCCTTGATTTGGCGGGACAGCTGGGCAAGTCTGACTATGCCTGACCCGTCACGTCTGAAATCCATCCAATTGGGCGCATGCTCGAGGTAGATATATTTGCATAGCTTAGAAACTATCAGAATTTACTTAAAAGCATGTATGCCATTATTGACTCCAGTTGATAAGTATATTGCGAGGTCTACGTATGGGATAAGTATACTGCGAGGTCTACGTATGGTTAGAATCATGACTGGAGCTAGGCTGCAACGCCTTTTGCTCCAAGCGCTTCGCTTTAATCCTGGCCAAAGCACTGTTCTTGCAAACAGCTCGACGTGCCGACGAGTATGCGGGGAAGATTTGACTGGATAACGCCGGCGTCAACAAGAGCCGAATAAAGAGAAAAGACGAACGCGTACCGATTCCACCACGTCAGAAGGTCATTGACCTCCTCTTTTTCTTCGACATCTTCAAATAAATCCAACATAGAATTGTAGAATCTCTCAGAGTCGGTCACTGTATCTGTCCTGGAGAAAACGGGCGACGAAGATAGCGCAAAGCGGACCTGAGGTATACGTCATTGAAGTAAGGAATGCAGTAGTCAGAGAACATACCTGAGTAGCGAGATATGCAATGGATGCTGGTGTGACTTGAGTCATTCCGTGGATGCGTGCATTACCGGATCGAGTGGCTTTGGGCTCCTTCTCGACTGAACTGGGGGACGTAAATATATGCTTGTAGGCCTATATTGACAATTAGCAGGGTATTAAAAGTTAACTGAAGGCTTACTGAAACTAGTAAAGTACTCCGGCAAAGACCGTTCCACGGATCCTCCGGATCATAGTGGCCTTGATAAAGGAAAACGGGCCAATGGTCCCCAGCTACTGATAACTCGCCGCTGCGTAGCTTCTCCTTAGTCCTGCAGCAATCTTGTTAAAATACGTCATACATATAGCTGAACACTCCTACTCAAAGTTGGACCAATCCAAGCCGGCAGGGCATAGTAAGGCGCCTGTGCGTTCATGGTGGAATCCACGGTCGATCTTGATGTTGCGTGCTAGGGCTGGGCTCAAAGGCTGGCCACGCGGAGTGATCCAGTCCAAAATTGCGCCTTTCAAGCTCTTCGTATCATCTGATCTTGCGCTGGCGGCACCTTTTTGTATCTACACATATTTTCAGGGTCGTTTTCAGTGGGAGAGTGTATTGGTTGACGTACAAGTTCAGCCACATGTCCAACTTCTTCTTCAGATCCTTCCATCAAGCGATCTTCAAGGCCTGGCACCGATTGGAGGATCGTGTTATAGATCCGATGCTCTCTTCGTTCTCTGGTGAGATGGTCATCTTGAGCTTTGTTTTTTTTATAAATATGATGTATCAAGACGTACTCGTGCGTGAATGAATCTTCCGGGTTCTCCGCAAGTTCTCCCATGCGCAGCATGCCATTGGTTAAGAGAGCATGAATAGAGCATAACGCGTGAACAGTTCGTCCGAAGTGCCTCCCGTGGTGCACGAGCGGATCGGTCCCACAGCTACATCAGCCATGTTCAGCAAATTATATAAGTATTTCTGGTCGACGCCCACGGCTTCTTTCTCGGGCCAAGCTGGAGTGCTCTCTGTCGTTTGCGACCAGTAGCCGGACTATCTTCATCGGAGGACATTGGTCAACAAAGTAAAGGTAGAAAAAAATGAGCGGGATGAAACGAACTCGATGCTGTTTTTATAGCCAGGTATAGTCCCAAACAGTTACAAAGTGAATCTCAGAACAACACTATATCGAGCAAAACACTCGATGATTGAAACGAAGTCAGATCTCCGCTTCTAAATCGGGAAAATGAGCAGAATAATTTGCTATTTGTGGCGACTGGAACTGGATTCATTTGCATTTCTGGCATGAAATATGTTACTCGGTAGTTTTTTTGCGGAAACAGCCAGCCTTTCTCGTAGCATCATTGTGGGCTATGCCGTCGCGACATAGAGGTTTGATTTCTGGGTTTTTAACTATTTTGAGCGGGTTACATGTGACTGTATAAAGTAGTATGCGGAGAGAGAAAAGTAAGGGACGCAGGATAGCCAGGGGATATCCCATATAAATGAAGGCTCTTCTCGATAGCTGACTGTCCTTCACGCACAACAACCGTGACGCCGCCATCCTCTTCAGCATAGCCCCAAATATCATCTCCGATTAAACTCGGTGATAACGTTCAGGCACCTCACTGTGCCGGAGGCCTATAGCTGACGACGGGCCCTCTTGCAAACATGACGCTGCGACAATGGGGGTGTATTCTCCTGATAGGTGTCGTCCCTCGGTCCATCAATTGGGGTCACTCGCTTACGTTTACGGAGCGTCATCATCAAGGAGGTTTGGATCCCTTCGCTATCCTTCCCTTCTTTCTATAGTAGAATTAGAATTACTAAGTGACGAAAAAATGGTGAACATACCTGCTTCTCCCTCTCCGTCTGCTTGTCATTCAACTGCACAGCTTCATCCTTGTTGTTGCTCACACTGGCAATGAGTGCTGTGAGCTGTACATCTTCGATGTTATAGATTGAGAAGGGTGATACTTGAGTGGTCGGCGGAAGAATTGGTGATGCTGGGGCTGTTGGCACAAGGATGGGACTCGAGGATGGAGATGGGGACTTTTCTATGTGACTGTACCACCCACGAAAGCGGCCAGGATATTCGGGTATGTCATCGTATCGGCTATGTGCGTTGGGAGCATAGGAAAGACGCTGGAGGTAAGGAAGTTGTAGAACGTTGCGGTCAAGTTGTGACTGTAACGTGAAGTCACGGTCCACAAACCAAACGCGGGAGTCAGATTCCGACATCGTTCGCAGACGAATGACTGTTGAATATAGAGAGCGAAAGTGCTGCGAGACCTTAAGCAGGCTTGCTGCAGATATATTCCCTCCATTACTTGTGGGTTACGTTCAAGTGCAGACTTGGCATCATATATTTTCCGAAAGAAATCGGGTCTGCCAGATTTGGACCGAAATGGAAAGTCCCCTGGCTGAAACTGCGATTATTCACCAATTAGTATGATAGCAGATATATACAACAAAACAAAATGGAACCTCAGAGAGATCGCCTACGTTCGATGGGGCACTGAGAGCGTGCCACGGCTTGCATAAGCGGAATTGTCAGCAAACCGTTAAAAGATCCAGACATGAATAGTAACTCACGGGCTTCAGCGCAAGTGTCTCCATTACCTCGTGCGTGCTCACTTCAAGGATGACACCCAGTGAAAATGATTGCATCTAAGCGGAATGAGGAAAAATTAGTCGGACCACTTTGACAAATCTGATTCAATCAGCCTCTATGCACCTCGATTTGTGAAGAGGAGCTCTGGTGGGAGATATGTTAGCGGTGATAAAATATGAAGAGAATACAGGCTTACATGAGAATAATCTCCCGGTAGGGGCATCCCAAAAGAGTTGGCTGGTGAACCAAGAGACAATGCGCTCTGAGCGGGATAGAATCAGATGTTGTTTACAAGGACAGCTCATAAGATATTACACGAGGCTGATTTCGAGCGATTGACATGGACAGCCCAATGCCACCAGCACCACGATGACTACCATCATAGGAAAGGTTACTGTGATCGCTTTCTTCGGACAAGCCGAAATCACTGACACCTGACATTGACATGGCAGGGGAGTTATCCCTATCAATGTAACCTCCAAGACGCTGGTCGAGTAAAGAGGAAGAAGCCCTTGATTTGTTAACTGACGGTAGCTGCCAGAGACATCGGGACGTGGAAAGAAAGATGGTACCATTTTCAGACAAATGCGGTATCGAAAGAGACATATGACAAAATGTGACATGATGTGACAGCCAGAGCGAGACAACAACAGCAGTAATAGTAGTAGACGGAGATGAAGTAGACAATGTTTTCGAATGAGTAACAAGAAATTTATGTAGGAATAGTGCATGTCAAAGACAAACAGGGTTCAAAATATTCAGAACGACCTACTTGCGTTTGCCACTGGTGTTTGCAGCCTTCGTATCACTCCTAAGTGTCATCACATGTGCATGTGAACTGCCAGTGCCCAGGTGAATGCCAGAGTCAACTATCTGACTGGAATTATTACGCGGATCAGCTTGCGCAGCGGTCATTGCACTGACACTCCTGCGTGACATTCCAGGTGCGTCGGACCTATGGGCCCCAGCACCACGAGTATCCATCGCACTGACACTCCTGCGAATCTCTTTACGTGCACCACTAGAACCAGGCCGACGATCAGCCTCGCCATCAGTGGTTCGCTTTTTTGTCACTCTAGTAGTTAGCCTATCTGAGTCATCGGCATTCCGCTTGGTTGCTTTCTTTGACGGTGCTGATGCCAACTCGATAGGTGCATCCTGAAGTGGCAGCTTCTCGTATGTGAGCCGAAGGACCTCCAGCACCTCATTATGTGTAGCTGCACATGATGTGAAATCCCTGAGCGCGTCCTTGCCATTGGTACTGACAATAGGTGGAAAAAGTATGTTCCATAGGCTAGTCACGCACGGACGAAGGTCGTGAAAGTAAGGTGAAAATCTGGTGAGGAACCGTTTTTCGAAGTTGGCAAGTTGTCCACGTTTTCTATCCGCTAGCTCGCGAAAGCGTGCATACATTTGGAACCAGCTGGAAATAGCCACCGAGGAATACTGTTCCAGGTCTCCATTTGTTCTCTTCATGTTTCCGGGCCCATTGAACAATATGCAGATGTGGAGGAGGACATAGAATATGGATTCGATGTCATGTACCGGCTTCTGCACGATTTGTTCTATGCCGGCAGTGTCCAGTACTTCGATTGCCATGAACGGTCCAGTCCCCTGTATTCCCGCAAATTATTTACAAATCATGCATAGGTCGCAAATAGACTTACTGTGCGAGATCCGATTGAAATATTCTTCTTCTCATCAAGTCGCTCGGCATAATCGTAATCAATGACTAGGCCTCGACGGTGAAGCTGGAAACCGGGGTCGCGCCACATAAAAATATTGTTTTTGCTGATATCCCTGTGAAGTATCCGCTTTTTCTCGCATAAATCTTTGTGTGCTGAAATAAATTTATGATTCAGTTCATAGCACAAATGCCATAGGAAGGACGTACTTTGGACAACGTCCAAAAAAACACCTATCAGCTCCTTTTTCGTTGCGAAAAAAACTATGCTCTCCCCCACTGGCTGCATCAATATCCGCCGGTGCAGCCTTGCTTCTTCATAATCGAGACCAACACGGCATAGCTTGGTGGAATCAATGATGGTCGAATTGCAGTTGTCGGTGAGTACCCCGGGGTACGTGACATCTTCTCCTGCAATCAAGGTTGGCACGCCTTGAATGTTCGCAATATACTTCAGGACGTCGATCTCGCTCGATGTACGCCCCTCATGAATCCAACTGTCCTTGATGACATATTCCTGCCCATCCTTCTCTACATGCCAACACCTCGTTGCACGGCCTCTGAGTGAGGAAGAGGAGAAGAGCTTCTTAATGACCCGGTATTCAACCCCACACACACTCGAATTGATATGATGTCATCGTCTGGTCCTCGGCACATCGATGGATCATATCCCACCAAATAGCCGTCGCCAAACATGAGCGCAGTGAGAATGCGCAAGAGCTGGAGAGCATTGGTGTGAATGCTGTACGTGGGGGTTGTAATTATACCAGCACGATCACATAGGACGAGCCGGAGAGAAGCTTCGTTGAAGAACGAGAGACATATGAAATAGCGCCGATCATGTTGTTCGTTCATTGAAATATATGCCTTGTTTTTGATTGTGTATTGCATTCGGCCAGTATATGGTTGGGAGGTGACCTCGCAAAGAGCGGCAACGTTCTTCCATTTCGGTTTCTGCTTTTTGAAGCTGACATCTAGGAGTGTAAGATCGGGTTTGCGTTTGATCGGACCATCCAAGGGGTTGTCGCATGCTGATGCATTCCACGTCCTACGAAGAGGAATTTTTTTAACTTTTGACAGAGCTTGACCTATACCGTTCAATATAATTAGTATAAGACTACTACTCCATGACTTGGCGATTACCTATGCAATTCAACCACTCTGCATGGGCAAGTTCGGTGGCATTAGGTGGATTGATCCATCCATTGCGACCATAGACGTTATTTAAAGATTTCAGGAGAGATCTGTCAACATAGAAGGGGAGATCTTTGTCGGGAAAGACAGTTTCAACGAGATTAGCAACATTGTTGATAATCGAGTCCTTCAATTCAATCTCCATTATTTTGTTAAGATCGTTCACAAGGATAGGAGTTGTGGCATCAGAGTCGCGCACTGAGCCACTTCTGATCCTCATTGGGGTAGAAAGATGTGGTGATATAGTAGTGGTGGGGTTGGAGCGAGTCGGCGTCCCTTGCGATAACATTGAGTCGTCACGTAGTAACTTGGCTTGTTGATTGTAACTGCTTTTGGAAATGCGGACATGCAAAAGTGGCGACAAATAAAATTCCACCAAGTCAAAAATATTACAAGTACTTCTGTTAAGATTTCGTCATTTCCACCCATATGAGAGACGTCAAGACCAGGCTTTTCGACAGCAAAAAACCTGCCTGTTGTGTCTCCAGTAAAATTCTCAGGACTGAGAGGAACCATTGCAACTACTGCATCAATTGTCTTTGCATTGACGACTTTGAGTGCCATGTCACCTTGGTGTATGCATTGCCCCTCGGGGAAGGATATTGACCGGATCCTCAAGATCAGGCACCATAGCTTTGAGTGAGAGTGAGCGTGTTGGTGGGCTAACGATCGATGAGACGGAAGTGGTGGCACTTGCAGGGGTAACGTCGCGCGCGCACAATGATATTATTTCATCCGCTATTCTAATCCATACATTTCGTCCATAGCAAGGAGATCCTCGTCTGAGGTATTTCCTCCTGATCCCTCATGCTGCCCATCACAGTTCGAACTGTCATCACTGGATGATCCATCGTGCTCCGATTCATCACATTCTGGTTCGCTGTCGGTCTCTGCTCCGTCGCGTTCTGTTAGAATGTTGGTTGCAATTTCGCCTGCCACATCATGACCCTCGTTCTCCAACAGTTCTGAGTTGAAATTGCAAGTGTCTTCGTCTTGTGGCTCTGTCGCAGGGCGCCGGCCATATCGACTTGATGATGAGCTGTGCGAGTACGCGTGTCCAACTCCGAGGCCATAATGATACCTCATCAACATGTCACGGTCGACAAAACTTTTGAAAGCGATCAGACACGCTCACCAGCATTAATAAAGGTACTTACCGGTTCACATAATACTCGACCCAATCCGACGAGTCTCAAGCACACCACGACAATCCCATGCCATCGACATGGCGCTTTCCTTTCGCAAAGGCAGGAATGACGTGACAAGCTCGTAAAACATCTGCGGGATCAACAAATCCAAATGTGTCATCTGCTGACATCGGGGCAAAGC
>KN833236.1:0-14593 GCA_000827315.1 Piloderma croceum F 1598
GTCGCATCCAGGTGAATCAGGAAACTTCGTTCGAGAAATATAAGGCTGATCTGGTTCCAGAACATAGCCATAGTAGACAAGGAGTGTAAGAGGCTGACGAAGAGAATGGAGAGCCTCTGGTATCTCGCAAGCAACATTAGCAAAATCGATGGAAGTGCCAGATTGATGGAACCCTTGGTCGAGTAAGCCCCGTTTCCGGTATCTTCGTCGATAGTTTTTAACTCGTATGATGACAGAGAGCTGCAAAAATTAGCCGATGATCTTGAGACCGCCTCGAGGCAGAACAAAATAGAAGTTTTCTTCTATGGTGGTGACGAACTGTCTTCTCTAGAAAATCATAACGAAGCCCTTAACAACATTATTACGGACTTAACTGTTAGTGACGGTAATCGTATCATCTTCCATTCAGGCCATGATTACCATTGACAGGCCGCACTCGCCGCTGCTACGCGACGAGACACCATCCAAATTCGCAAGCAAATCGAAGAGGCAGTAAAGCAACTTCACGTAGGACACTATCCCTTCTAACCTGAAGCTGTGCTCATATTTAATCGATGCAGGCTAACGGGACTTCAGGTGATTATCCATCCAGCGGTCTAGTCATCCATATGTCTGAAAATACGTTTGGCGAGTGATCTTTCTCAACGATTATAATACCAAGCTTATTTTCGATATAGAAAGGATCGAAGGACGATTTGCTGCGAATAATAAAGTACACGGCAGGAATGCCAAGATGATTCATAATATCCGCGGTAATGAGATCGGTAAGTTTAATTCTCTCGTTCGCGTGAATTCTGCTGATTCGGAATGTTGCCAGGATTTATTGGCGGGGACGCCTTCTCCGGCAATACTGTCTCCACATTCCCTCCTTGATGTTTGAGTGTTGTACGATTACGCTCATCTTCCTCGTGGAGTCGACGTCATGGTATGCGATGGACAATAATATGTCCAGTCATCTTACACAATGCATAATATCTGCGCTAAATCTGAACTTAGATCACCAACAGCAATCGGTTAACGAGGACACGAAAGTAAAACGGTAGCCAGTCCGCGGTTTATATACGGAGACATGCAAGAGTTATGACATGCGCTATGGAGGGAAAGACGAATATTTATGTGAGAAGGGTAACCTCAGCATTTTCAGGCAAGTTGTAATCAGCTCTCGGTTATTTTATGGGTACGTGTATCACAGAGTTATTGTTGTTTGCCTGCACGATTCGAGATGATTCGAGATTCGAATGAATTGTAAATTCTTACCGCAGCTCGTACTCCTATGTCATTTTGATCAGTCAAGCATTAGTATAGAGGTGTCTCGCGCGTGGACAAGCTATCTTACCAACAGCACTGCACTTGAGACGAACATATGATTTACTCGGTGTGGCCTTTGGAAGATGCAGAATATCAATCCAGTTGGCTTCATGCACGTCGTTTTCAACCATCTGCCGGATACATCCTTAGACTCTTGTGAGCAAGAATAAATCAGCGATGGATAAGCATTCCCTCCGGGCTCCGCACCATAGAAAGACGATGCAATTATATTTATCGCGCCATGAGAAATGTCGGGTCAGTCTGATGAGGACTGGACAATTAATAGCTGATTTTTAGCACATAATGACATAATAATCTGCACATCGGAACCGTGAGAAAAATCTGGTTCGAACCGATCAAAGTCCATGTCGTTGGGGGAGCATAGCGCGAAACTTCCGTTCAATCATCAAGATCGCCCTTTGGACCATAGCTGAATCTGAAGACCATACGTCATTGAAAACATACATACAATCTGACTGAGAATAAGTGCGACAAGTAGCCACGCAGTTTTGCCTGTGAAAATCATCGACGGTGCTTCAATCTTGGCGTGACAAATCGTTGTTGCTCACCGACGAAGCTAATAAGATGTTGGCAGGGTGATAAACGAACATGACCAAGGCATAGCTTATACGACGGGCCAGTTGCACTTACTTGTCACCGGCACAGCAATGTGAAGGTACTTAGCGGAAGGGTGCGGGGTCGGAAATCCATTTAATACTGGCCAGATCATCCGTAGGGTTGAGCTCGCTGCTATAGTAAGGAGGTCTCCGACCTCCAATTATCCCAGTACACACCTAAAATCTTCTCATTGAGTCTGTTTTTTTTTTGTTGATCACAAGATCATCACTAGCAGACTGACCTTATGCACTTGTAATTATGCTATATGCCTAGGACGACAATAGATGGGCATTGCGAGAAAGTAGACAATACATACTTATAGAAGGGCGAATTTTGCGAGTGCCACTAGCTGATTTTCCAGAATTTCAACAGTCTTCCAATTATCTGTAGAAACTACATAGAAGAGATTGTTAATATCTTGAACGAGAGATTGATTACTCCAGAACTATGACATTATTTTTTAGCAACTGACCTTCATGATTGGACCCGGGAACGATTATGTAGTCGTTTATCTTCTGGTCGCTAATTCATTGGCCATACTCGCCTGTCGTGAATCGTGCAGCATGTGCGTTAAGCCGATCGCCATCGCGCAAAAGCTCGATTCCCCATTTCTTCATGGGGATGAGGAAGTCGATCCGACCGCGCTTGTTACCAAATTCAAGAAAGGATAAGATGCAATTTTTTGTATGATTGATGCAAGCGCGGTAGAATTCATCTTGAATCTGCGCTTCCGGTGTAGACCGGGTTGCGGTACCAAACGTTCGTTGTGCCGACAGGTGGAGTGGAATGAATTTGCGAATTGCTACGATGACGAAGTCGATAATACTGTTTTCGGAGATGATGGCATCGTCCTGATTACCCAGTAGCATCCACTGCACGTATCGCATATGTAGCGGCGATAAAAATGTGTAGATAACTTCTGTGGGACTGATGAGTTCATTGTGGAGCCATCCGAGTTCCCAACACATTCGAAGGGGGGTCTTCTCCGAAACTTCGTCGAGCTGGTCGAGGAGCTGAGAGACAACCAAGCCGCCTTCTTGGATCACCTGTCGAAAAACTTGCGCATAGGGTCAGAAGATGGGAAAGGGGCAGGGAAGGATGGGGGACTGGATAAAGTAGTGAATAACCCGCTGAAGCTTGAGTTTGGGGAGAGGTTCCTGGGTACGTTTTTATTTCCTGACATTTACCGTGGCTGTAATATTTATATGACGCTCTAACCAGCTGAGCTAGTCGACCCATTAATGATGAGAAGATGTCATTAAATATGTCGACGCACGGTTATGGCCATAATGTGATGCGATTTCACCGCAACTCGAAAAACGTCTGGCCCGTGGTGCAGCTCGGTTTGGCAGACGTGGTCGTAGTGATGATGGACGAATACAGTGACTTGTCTATGTATGGGCTCCAATCCGTGACTAGCATCGCAGGATCCAAAAAATGGCTCTTCGATTCCTCCCGCAGTCGCGTTGACTTCTCACGCTCACCGACCTCCACCAAATATCCTACAATCACTGGCAGTATCAATCTACGCCGTCATGGCTATTTTGATTGCACAAAATTCACTTACACTCCGTCAACTTCGCGGCGCCCTTCGCAATACATAACAACCACAACACTTATGGATACAGCCGAACGAACACGAGAAGTATAAAGTTTGCCATTGTTCCAAGTCCCCCAGCTATCGCATGAATTGGTGCCGTTCGTCCAAGGGGATGTTTACGTCAGATTTACCTGTGCCTATTCCGAGTATCAGCTTGTCCCAGCTCGCCGTTCACCTAGTACTTACACAAAGTTCAGGATCATATTCCGACCTTAGGTTCAAACTACGAGACAATCGCAGTTTAGGTTGGACTGCTGCGACGCGACGGGTCGAGCTCGGGTGGGGTCGGAGAGTATCAAGCTGAAGATGTGGACGTGGGCGCGGATACAAGCAAGAGCCATTGTGCTTACCTGTTTACTACAGTATTGATGGCCAACTTTATTGTCCTTTTCACGTGACTTTGCACATGCCAATTTCGGCAATCCAGATCATCACCAAGGCTAGGGTTTATTTCAAAGTCCGACGCTTAAACGAATAGCGCATTTAGCGCCGTTTACAGAACATCTTCTGCGACAATTCATCGTCTGGACCCATATTTATTCTGCACTCGGGAGCCTGTGTTGACGGGTATCACATGTCTTGGTCACTGGCGGTCGTTCACCACGCTGTCACGGTCTTCTGCCGCCGTCCGCTGCCACTCCACTCGATTCAACCACGACGACTCCATGCCTCGCCGTCCGGGTCATTGGCCCGTTTTTACTCATCAGATATTGCAGATGTGAGTCAAGTTGTTTGAACATAGCTCAGTCGTTCATGACTTACTATGTGTCACAACAGTTCAAGTTGGGGCCAATCCGTCCCATAATACAAACCCTCGATCCATCCCGGCTACGCTCTTCCGATTTTATCGACGTCTCATTGATCAAAACTATGCCTTTTGTTTTGCGGTCCGCAAGCTATTACACCGGCGACCGCCGCCATTTCCCAGAAGGTACTCGCGGGTTCCTGTACTACTGCCAGCCGAACCCCGGTGCTCCATTGGTTGCAGGCCAAATTCGCTTTCGTCTGACGCCCGGAAACGATCCTGCATCTTTCATCCAGGGCAGCGATCTTCTAATGCCAAATGGTTTACCCTGGAGTATACCTCTC
Organism: Piloderma croceum F 1598; assembly: GCA_000827315.1. Classification (NCBI taxonomy): domain Eukaryota; kingdom Fungi; phylum Basidiomycota; class Agaricomycetes; order Atheliales; family Atheliaceae; genus Piloderma; species Piloderma croceum. The sequence continues at coordinate 4,616 of KN833236.1, forward strand.
CTGATGATAGCTGGGGAAAAAATTAAGGATCAGGGTGACAGTGCTACCGGGATATGGCAGCAATTGGTTGATGATGGGCTAGTCACACCCACACTGCTGGAGACGTGGGGGGCCACGATGAAGGCCAGCAAGCTTGCTCCTATTCCTAGCAGTCGTATTATCCATTCGTTTGGCCAATTGTTTCACGTTGACTTTGACTTGAACTGTTTTTATTTCTTCCTGTTGACAATGAATCAACTTCGACGCCAGCGTTATTATGGCCTTTTTACTGAGTATGAGGATCACCCTATCATAAGGCCGTACCTGGGTGAGTACCAGTGTTGTATATTTCATGCCAATATTGCTTAAAGGTCGACCACCAGGTTCCGCACTTTGTTGTTTCGAGCGGTCGATTCTGCCACAACACAATGGTACCCGCACAGTCGTGATACGCATTGTCAAGATGATTTCCCCGCCAATATGCGTGTACCCCGACTACAACGGCTGCATTCCATTACCAGTCGAAGGAGAGCTTGTACATTATCACTACAAGCGGTGGGGCCTTCAACCTAAGTCATATAATGTCGATTCTCCAGGACACGCGAGCCTGAAAATGTTGTTTCGGGACGAGAGTTGATAAATTGGATGCGTGTTAATACATGGGTGGTGTAGCGTAGGCCTATGCATCGAAGATACCAAGTTTCTTCTGGTACGCCCCCATTTTTGTGGTGTCAGGGTCAATTTTAACACTATCAGTGCAGTATTAGACACTTCGATCTGTGAATATTCAAAATCCTTATAGCCGGGTTTCTCGAGCTCATAGATTGTTGATCAAGGGTAATGTCCTTTCGCCATCCCTCTAATGTAGCGACTTGGACAGCAAACTATAGACTGGGGTATCAAGGTATAGATCATGTATCTAAGCGATGATGATATGAGTATTTTCCTCCTTTCTGTGTGGCGTATTCATCTGCTCACGTGTGTGTGGAATGGTGCTAGAGAATCCTTATTCTGAATGTTACAATATTCCGTGCTTTTACTCTGTGTATTGCACCAGGCACTATATTCTGCTTCCCAAAATAATTGAATTCGTGTCTAGCTTCACCTCATGCGGAAGTATCTGAACATGCGGGTCACGGGCAGACGTGCGTATTCTTGTACAGGTTTCATTATCTTGATTTGTCTTTGGATACCATCTGCTTTCATTTCAAGTTAAGTGGCGCAAACGAGTTGCTGCCGATGTTTGAAAAATGCGACAGGTGCTTCGTCTCTGGATCAAGAGGTGGCACCGTAACAGCACCGTCGCAAAGGGCTACCGAATGTTGTTTGGGCCGGTTCGTAATCATGCAGGACTGGATCTGGAACAATCCAAGTCTCCCGTAGTCAGATTAAATATTTTTGAGGGAGTGAGGATGACAACTCCGTATATTATGAATATTTAAATCAAGACGGTGATGATGGTGATCGGCCCGGGGCACGTCACCTAGAAAGTTGGGTGCCACGGGCCGGTGATAAATTGAATATGGTTCTCGCTGTCATCAACTTGAACATAAGTACATAAATTTTACCTCGCAGAAGCCAAGCAGCTGCTACTCATCCAACTTTCGTTCAAGCACGACCTTGTGACTTGGTGACCGCACAGCCTCTGGCGGGTTTACCTACTATATGCGTCTTCCCATGCCTTGCACCGCGACTAAAAAACCAACTGGGCACACATCGACGTTGCGTTGCAACGTGACTCCTTCCACCGATGATACTGCAGCGATGGAACAGAAGCTCAAGCACCAGAGGGAACGAAAAGCCAGAAACCAAAGAAGATATTATGAGAAGTAAGTCACGGTGAACCCACTCTTGAGCCTTCACTTATTGTCTCATACCCCATGTTTAGTCACAAGGCTGAACAACAAGAGAAAGCAAGACTGCGTGCATCTAAGTGAGCATTTCAAGCAGAAATATCGGCTTCAGGTCTTAATTTAATTTAATTTAATTTAAATTTAGAAATAGGATGCTGGCAAAGCAAATGTCGCTTCCCTCCCTCGATGAATACCAAGACGAAGATGCAGGTGACTCATCTGTCTTGCGCCCGCCTGAACCATCTTCGCCATCAGATGACGGGTCATCCTCTACGCCCTCACCCGAACCCTCTCTAGTCTCTCCGCCATCGGTCAGTGGGTCATATATTACAGCCCCCCTTCCCCCATCTGGATTCTCTTCGCCATCTACCCCATCATTTACGTCTGTGCCATCTCCTCAATCTTTGCAGTTTCCCCCATTTGCCACCAGTGATTCATTTCGAGTCCCAACCACTCATGGCCTTTCATACGGACGCACCCCAATTACGATGACCGTCGTCACTAATATTGATGATTGGCTATCTTTGAGTGCTTCTCGTCGCATAGCAGCCTTGCGTCGTTGGATGTTGGATATGGAATGGAACTGGGGTGCTATCGCTGATTGGCCTGCTCGGTGTACGAGGGAGTGGGACATTATGAAGGAGCGAGACACAGGCTCTGTGACCGAATGGCTCGATGAAAGTACAAGGAAGGCGACAGCAGGCCGTCAGATCATCGCCTACTTAGCACTCGTCATGGAAGGCCAGCTACCGACAGACGTGGAGATATTTCGCGATTTGTATCTGCAAAGCCACCAACTTACGGGCGATTTTTACTCCGCCGTCATTGGGTTGGAACTGACATTAGATACAGTACGATCTCAAATTCAGATGCACACAGCTCGCAAATGTAGTTGCGGGAAAGCCACATGTAGGACCTAAATACATCTGATGAATGTCCAAAACTTCAATTGCCTTTCAATTTCTAGTATAACATTAACAGCGAAATAAGTACATACATTATATACCACTAGCCCGCCGGGCAGACCTGGCCCCGTTTGACTCCTTACCGGCTGTCATTAAACACTTCTTTGTCAAGGTCAAATAAAACCTAACAAGTCGAGCAATGTGTATGACAATAATTTGTATTTTAAGTACAAATATTCAACAATATGTGTCACAATACGCCTTTCATAACACCAGGCCCACAGGCATTTGAAACCGCTCAAAATGTAGGATTGATAGATACAGCTGGGTTTTTATAGCTTCAGCAGACCGTGACGCAAAAATTATTCTTCCGCTGGAGTTACAACTTCGCAGGTCGATGGGCGACAGTGACTGTCCTCCACTATTAAATACATCGAGTCAATGCTTCCTCCCAGGTATAGGACGCTTACCCATGGATACCACGTCGACGAGTTTCTTGACAACGTGTCTGTAAATTTGGGTTGTCTGCGCTCTTTGAATGATTGGACACCCTCCCCCCCATCCTTGCCAGATGCAAGCAACCTGATAGATCTCGAGTCTAGAAGATGATTCTCCTCCGCTGTATCGCCTGGGTGTTGTAAGAGGCCTTTAGTATACGCAACAGCTACTTGGGACGTCCGGGTCGAGAGCTCCTGCGCAAATGCGAACGCGGCTGGAAAAACTTCCTCCCGTGTGGGGAACGTGCGGTAATAAAGAGCTTCAACCAAGGGTGAAGAAGGTGAAACAACTTCCCCAGAAAGTAGCAGGGAGCTTGCACGAGAGTGCCCAATTAATCGAGGAAGAAGGAATGTTGATGTGGCTGGCATGCAAACATTCATTGTGAAAAACCCGCGTGTCAATTAAATCAAAAAGCAACCCCACCCTCGGGACTTATCCCACGACGAACGAAAGGAAATACCAGCTTTGCTCCGGCCCATACGAAACGGAAATCGAATGGTAGTTGGAAAGCTGTTATACCCACACCAGCCTATTTTTTAAAGATTAGATTATCTTCAGTATCTCAGCAGACGATGTGACTTACAGCATCTCCGTTCACAGCGGAAATAGTAATTTTGCGACACTTAAGAGCAGCGAGAGCGATCCTTCCTCCGTCGTCCCTATGGGCTGATGGGTATAATATCACAAAGAAGTCTGTGTAGAGATTGATCGCGCGTACCATGTTCTCCCTCTTTCTCAGCCTGTGGATCCCAAAGCAACTTCCATCCACCAGATATGTCCACCTATAGCGATCAGGACATTGAGTGGAATAACGGAGAAATAAGATCTCACCCCAGAACAGAACGCAGGGGCAGTGTGTTCGGCTGTTAAAACCTAAATATCTGAGCTCAGGACGTCATCATTGAGCGTGGATACAATAAATAGACTGGCCACCACTCGAACACGATCGTCCCGATCAAATAAATCCAGAGCATGGACGAGGTCCGCAGCAATAGTTCCACTAACAGTATTCCGCCTGAGTTGCGACCATCTTAGGAAAATAATTCAGAATCAAATTCATTTGCGACTGACTGCGCTGCACGGTTTATTACGACCACCGCGACGCCTGGCTCGCGCAGGGTCACTATGATATCTTTGAAACCTTGAGCATCATAGTTGGGTTCACCGGACATAGTCGAAGTAGGAGATTGGTGAGGTCGTAGGATTTGGATAATTGTCGAGAACATAAACGTCTAATACGCCAACCGAGCATGTATCAGCAACATCATGTTGGAGTAAGCGAGTCGGCGAGAAGCCCGAAGCAGCTGAGTGTACGCCCTTGGGGCCTTAATCACAAACCTGCTGGCAACACAATTACATAAGGGCAGGGTTAAGGGCGTGTGTTACATAAGGCCTAACTTACATAACGATTATAATCGATTTAATTTGTAATTTACCGGGTCATCTCCTCACTTGCCTGCTCTAAGTGCTCTTGATTTATCTCCAAGTCGTGATTGCAAAATTACATAATGTGTGATGCTCATTTTTCTTGATGACAGTAAAGTTAAGTAACCTAATAGCGAACGCGTGTCTTCTGCGATAATTCATCGTCTGGGACCCATATTTATTCTGCACTCGGGAGCCTGTGTTGACGGGTATCATGTCTTGGTCACTGGCGGTCGTTCACCGTACTGTCACGGTCTTCTGCCGCCGTGCCACTCCACTCGATTCAACAACGACGACTCTATGCCTCGCCGTCTGGGCCATTGGCCCGTTCTTACTCATCAGATATTGCAGATGCGAGTCAAGTTGTTTGAACTTGTAGCTCAGTCGTTCATGACTTACTATGTGTCATAACAGTTCAAGTCGGGGCCAATCCGGATAAAACGTCCCATAATATAAACCCTCGATCCATCCCGGCTACGCTCTTCCGATTTCATCGACGTCTCATTTATGACAGTCATGAGATTTTATTGGTCAACTCCATCCTTTCCGTGCAATGTCCTCTACACCTACAAAGATTTATTCCCAGAAGGTACTCGTGGGTTCCCTGTACTACCACCCGCCGGACCCTGGTGCTCCGCTAGCTGCAGGCCACCTTCGCTTCTGTCTGACGCCCCGGAAACGATCCTGCGTCTTTCAACCAGGGCAGCGATCTTCGAATGCCAAACGGTTTTACCCTGGGGTGTACCTCTCCTGCTGATAGCTGGGAAAGCAGTTAAGAATCTGAGGTGGAAGTACTATGTACCGATTCATGCAGCTGCAATTGCTTGTTGATGGGTTCCTCGCACCCACACTGCTGGGGACATGTGAAGCTTTGATGAAGGCCAGCAAGCATGCTCCTATTCCTAGCAGTCGTATTATCCATTCGTTTGGCCAATTGTTTCACGTTGACTTTTGACTTGAACTGTTTTCATTTCTTCCTGTTGACAATGAATCAACTTCGACGCCAGCGTTATTATGGCCTTTTCTACTGAGTATAAGACTGATCACCCTATCATGAGGCCGTACCTGGGTGAGTACCAGTGTTGTATATTTCATGCCAATATTGCTTAAAGGTCGACCACTAGGTTCCGCACTTTGTTGTTTCGAGCGGTCGACTCTGCCACAACACAATGGTACCTGCACAGTCGTGATACGCATTGTCAAGATCGTTTCCCCGCCAATACGCGTGTACCCCGACTACAGCGGCTGCATTCCATTACCAGTTGAAGGAGAGCTTGTACATTATATCTACAAGCGGCAGGGCCTTCAACCCAAGTCATTCAATGTCGATTCTCCAGACCACTCGAGCATGAAAATTTTATTTCGGGACGAGAGTTAATGTATGTCGGGCTATACATAAGTTTCTTCTGGTGCGCTCCCAATTTTTGTGGTGTCACGGGTCAATTCTAAAACTATCAAGTGCAGTATTAGACACTCGATATGTGAATATTCAAAATCCTTTGGCCAGGTTTCTCGCGCTCATAGATTGGTGATCAAGGGTAATCACCCCTCCAATCCAGCGACTTGGACGGCTGACTCCTTATCGACTGGGGTATCAAGGTATAGATCATATTTCTGATATTTATGTGTATTGCACCAGGCACTTTATTCTGCGTGCCCAATAATTGAAACTTGTGTCTATCCATCACCCCGTACGGAAGTCTGAGTGTTTACTGGTAGACATATACGTATTTTTTACACATGTTTCAATACCTTGGATCTGGACCATCTGCCTTCGTTTCTATTTTTTTCTTTCTTTTTCTCAAACTGAGTAAGTAACGCAAAGGAGCTGCTGCAGATGCTCGAAAAACGCTTGATCTTGACAGCCCAAATAATACACGCGTTGGCAAGGGGTGCGCAACCAGTGTGGAATGACTGCCCACAAGTTCTGATTCCTGAAAATGTACTCACTGTTGCATGCAGAGGCGGTTGAGCTATGGCGATACTGGTGCTGCCTGTATCAAACCCATTGAACAACTATATTATAGGTCCTCCCTCCGAGCACCTGCCCTTGGACCATCCTACCGCGTAATGACATTTTCGCCCTTCGGGGTTACGCTCCTTCGTTTCTTTCTCTCCAAACGGTGGGGGACACATTGGTTCCCTATCACGGAAGTCAATAAGTTCGGCGAACTTGTCTTACAAAAGGCACGATAGATAACTACATACAACTCACTTTTTTTTGCTCGAGAATGAAGTCACTCTTCGTTCGGAACACGCATTCGCTGGGGCAGCTCAAGTGAAATCGCACACGCGTTGGCAAGGGTGCAACCAGTGTGTGTGTGTGTGTGTGTGTGTGTGACGACTGCCACTTTGAAAATGTGCTCGTCCTTCACCTGCTGTTGCTATGCCCTTGCGCATCCTACGACGGCATTGAATGCGCAATGACATTTTCGCCTTCAGGTCTTCGTTCGATCATATCGCCTGGTAAAACGTTTGCATGAAGTAAAGTCAGCGTTACTACAGTAGACACCCGGTTTTGACGGCACCTACCATTCCATTCGAAGACAATAACCGGCACGGTGACCCGAATATTAATATACAGGCAGGATTGTCGCTGGGATGTTCGAGGCAGTGGATAACGTTATGGAAGAGCCGAATTGGGGCCACGAGGCGACATGTGACGGCATAGCTTTGATCACGAAACGGAAATTACAACTCTCGAAGTCGCTTTCGTGGGCCACTCCGGGTCGTCTGACTCGTCTCCACTCACTGCTCCGTTAACCTTGCAGCCCCTAGCCTGGCTTAGCCTCGCATCCTGTCAGTCCTTTCCTTCCTCCGTCCCCCAGACCACACCCTTCGCCTGCGACGCGCTCACGTTTTTACTTACTCACACACCCCCACGTTTCTAGTTACTACTTATGGCTGCCAACAAGGGCAAGCTCCCTGCGATGGTCAACCGACGAAGCCCTGTTCTCTCCTCTCGTGTGCAGAGTATGTCCCCGCCACCCAACGGGTCCAGCAAGAAGAAGAAGAAGAACAAAAAGGGGAAAGGAAAGGAAAAGAGTATCGATACCTCTTCAGCCAATGCCGTCTACAACACCTCGATCGCTCATTTGGATATGTACGATCGGGAAGACGAGGATGATGAGGACGATGACTCCATACCGCCTTTGGAGCCGCTGCCTTATTCGCATACCGGAGCACTGCATACCGGTCTATCACCCACCCTCGAATCCGTCCATATCTCCACTACGGCGTCGCTCACCGCGAATGCAAATAACCCAGCAGCCCAGAGCGAGTTGTTGGCCACTGCAAACGACCTCTACCGCAACATGGGGATGATGCACGGGCCTGTTGGGGAAGGGGGTGTGAAGATGACTACTACCACCGCCACTATTGGACTTCGCGCAGGAATTAACATGGGAGCAGCGGGGGGAGGGGGAGCGATGATCAGTGCAGATGACGAAGAGTACTGGGCGGCGTTCCCACCTCATATTAAAAACTTTGTGCGTTCTGTCTGGGCTCAGGCGCCTTTTGAATCACCTGGTGACGAGAAGGCCAAGGCTCAGGCTATGTATGCTATTGCGCAACAGATGGTACAATCGGGGAAGACTACGCATACAACAACGACTACGACTACATCAAAAGGCGATGGGGTATACCCGCCCTCGCTGCCATTCGACCCATCGATGTTCTCGGATCCTGCGTTCACGTTGTCATTGGAACAAGCAGCAGCTGCATTCCATAACGCGCCCCCGCCTTCGCTGGGCAGGACCACCACGACGACGACCAACGTTGTGATTGAGCAAGAGGGATATTGCAGCGATGACGGGGACGACGATGATGATGGCGGCGGTGGCGGCGGTGGTGGTGGTGCTGAGCAGCTAAATGGCCGCCCTCGTCTCACGCAGGCTGAAGTTATACTGAGCTACCAGGAGGCACTCCAACAAAAGCTGAACAAGAATATAAAAAATAATATGGCGGGCCAAGGAGCCGCCGTGCCACGGCCGGTGGTGGCCGATCCGGTACCCAAAAGGGGACCGAATCTCACGCCATCAGTGGATAGAAAAGGGATTGCTCCGGACTCTTGGACGACCATCCACAAGCAAATGCCCGCCGCCGGTCAAAAGTCTCAATCCCCCGCTGCAGCCGCTGCCGCCGCTCCCCAGCCCCCGCCTCCACCCCCCAGCTCCCGCGCAGCTGGCAAGCAGCCCATGGCTTATCTCCCAAATTCACAACAGCAGCAACAGCAACAACAGACGCAGAGTACCACACAACGCACGACCAGTGCCCGTGCGGCTTCAAAGGCGCCTTTACCGCCTCATGCATACCCACATAATCATCCCCCACACCACCACCCATCACCCCCATCCTCGAACGCTTCCGGTCCTCATAAACCGAGACCCCCAGCTGCGAATCCCACTCCGGCGCCGCCGAAGCCTAACAAGATATGGAGCACTAGTACTATTGAGGAGAGGGAACGCATTAAAGAATTTTGGCTTGGGCTTGGGGAGGAAGAACGGCGTAATCTCGTCAAGATCGAAAAGGATACTGTCCTGCGCAAGATGAAGGAACAGCAGAAACATAGTTGCAGTTGTGCAGTATGCGGTCGGAAGCGGTTCGTCCTTGCCGATCGGCGATAATTTTTTTTTTTTACTAACGTGTGCTTTCGGATTTTTTCTTCTTCTTTTTTCTTTCGGTGTCATCGTTCGTTTCGGGATCGATTTGATTGGGTTGGATCTGTGAAAAAACAAAAAAATAGGAATGCGATTGAAGACGAGCTCGAGGTACTGTACGATGCTTATTACGAGGAGCTAGAACAGTACGCGAACTATCAGCAGCGATATGTCTCTTCTGGTGGTACCCTACCCCCTCCACCTGGGCCCGGTCCGTTTCCCGGTAGTGTGGAACTCGACAAGGACGGTGTCGTAATAGGGCAGCACCACAAACCATCGCATCATCCTCCGCCGAGGCCGAAGAATCCGGCGGTCATGACGAATGGGCGGAAGCCTCCTAAAACTGAGAGCGAGTTCGATGACGATGAAGGGGAGGAAGAAGAGTATGAGGAGGAGGAGTATGAAGAGGAGGAGGAGGACGAAGAGGAGGATGAGGATGAGGAAGATGATGGAGAGCCGGAGGATGAGGAGGATGTTAAGGCTCCTCGTGGTCGGAAACTTCCTTCGACTGTTCCTCCTCCTACTGCAGCAGCAGCGGCAGCAGCCACACGGGGCCGTCGACCACCTCCAAACGGGACGGCAAAACCAATCGAACGAGACGGTCTATTCAATCTCGGGAACAGCCTCACCGTTACGGGCAAGTCTTTTCTTTCTAATATA
>KN833237.1:0-14429 GCA_000827315.1 Piloderma croceum F 1598
CACATCTATGAGGCTCGAGCGTTGTGAATACTCGCCAGACATTGAGATGAACCAACACAAATGATTGTGGGCGCCTATCTCTGTCTGCTCTTCTTCCATCGGGAAATCGAGGAGACTCCGAGATAGCCTTATAAGGCTTTAAAATATATTTAGTTTATAAAATATTTACAATTCTGATACATGGTCTGGTGAGGTTAGATATAGGACAGTAGCGTGGGCAAATTTCGCCGTGTATGCAAGAAAGATGGTCATTGTGAAGTACTCCACAAATTGCTCTGACTGACAAGCTCTACCGCAAGTGTCTGGGTATACAAAGGACAGTAGAGTTGACAGAATTCACCTAATACACCACGATTGGAACGAGGGGAAAAGGCTGCCTGCTATTATAAGGTGTGGTAGTGTTGATCAGATACGCCACAACCTGGACTGAGTGGCAAAGGGCTGCCTGTAGTAACTATTATTATAAGGTACGGTAGCGTTGACGGAACCTGCCAGATATGCCACAATGGAACCACGTGGCAAGAGCTGCCGACAGAAACTGCTATTATAAGGTGTGGTAGTGTTGATCAGATACGCCACAACGGAACTGAGTGGCAAAGGGCTGCCCGTAGTAACTATTATTATAAGGTACGGTAGCGTTGACGGAACCTGCCAGATATGCCACAATGGAACCATGTGGCAAAGAGCTGCCGACAGAAACTGCTATTATAAGATACGCCACATCGGGACTGAGTAGCAAAGAGCTGTCTACAGTAGCTATTATTATAAGGTACGGTAGCATCGATGAAACTAGCCCGACATGCCACAATGGGACCAAGGCAAAGAGCTGCCTACAATGACTGTTATTATAACTTATGATAGCATTGATGGAACTCGCCACAACGGAGCCGAGTGGCAAAGGGCTGTCTACAATACCTGCTATTATAAGGCACGATGAACATTACCGGCCTGTAACAAACTTATGACAGATGGCAAAACATGCTAGGCTTGGTCATGAGATAGCTCATGTCCAGCAATTGTCTGCCTGATCTGCCTTGCAGGTCATGCCGGTGTTCTCAAAATGACAAGGAGTCCGAAATCTCTCGGTTGAACTAATTGTCATACCAATAAGAATAAAAGAGCCTTATGTTACTCAGGTTATACTGGACATGAGATCTAAATTACACTATTCGGGTAGTCTGAGCTAGCCGGCCCAAGAGCCTTCCTTTGCGCCCGCCTCTCCCTGATCTTGGCTAGTGCACTGCTTTTAATTGGAGGACGTTGTGTCGATAAAAAATTGGGGAAGATTTGCCTGGCCATACAGAATATGTTATTTCCGAGGGTTAACTGAATGTCTGGTGTTATGCAGTCCTACCTGTTCCACCACTTCAAAAGGTCTTGTACTTCTTCCTGCTCATCAGCATCCTCAAGAAGCTGCAGAATGCTATTATAAAATCGTTCCGAGTCGGTGACTATATCTGTCCTAGAGAAAACAGATGAAGAACTGAGAGCAAAACGTGCCTAGGAAAGGGAAGAAGAAATGTCTTTCTTGATAGAAACAAAATATTAGAAAAAGATTCGTACCTGGGTGGCAATATAAGCAATGGACGCCGGTGTGACAGACGTCATCCCATGGATTCGTGCATTGCCAGAGCGGGTTGCTTTAGTGATGTTGTCCACAGAACTGGGCGAAGTGAAAACATGTTTGTATGCCTTCCACATGCAAAAGCGTTAATCAGTTTTATAACCGGAAACGTGCATGGAATCTCACCGAGACAAGGATGGAACTTCTCAAGAGACCTTTCCAAGGTTCCTCGGGATCAAAGGTATGATCGGCGTAAAGAAAAACGGGCCATTGATCCCCGGGAACAGACAGTTCGCCACTTTGAAGTTTCTTTTTGGTCCTAATTCTGATCAACATCAAAGAATCAAGAAGCCAAATGGCTGAACACCTTACTCGATGTCAGACCAATCCATGCCTGCAGGGCATAGCAGAAAACCAGTGCGATCATGGTTAAACCCACGATCCATCTTGATGTTTCGTGCAATAGGCGGATGAAGGGACTGTCCAGGAGGAACAATCCACTCGAGAATTGGTCCCTTCAGACTCTTCGTATCATCTGATCTTGCACTAGATACACCTTTCTGAACCTAAGGTCCAGTCAACTTGCACTATTACTGAACCGAAAGACCAAATGGTAAATGTCTCACCAAATTTGCGATTATGACAACCTCATCTTCAGACCCCTCAATGAGACGCTCCTCCAGCCCAGGTATCATTTGAAGCAGGGTTCTAAATACTCGATGTTCCCGCCTTTGCCTGCAGGGATGGTAAGAAAACCGTTAGATCAACTCGGCTTCACTTTCCGTGACTACCAGAACAAACACGCACTCATATGTAAATGATTCCTCAGGCTCGTCAGCCTGTTCACCCATTCGCAACAGACCATTGGTGATAAGCACTTGCATGTTGCACAGTGCGTGAACGGTGCGGCCGAAGTGTCTACCATGAGACACCAGCGGATCTGTGAGACGACTGATATTTTGTCAATGGAATTCGTGTGCAGATCAAAGAGTGGGAGCAGAAACCAGACTTACGCTTTCTTTCGAGGGCCCAATTGAAGGGCGTCCTCTCTGTGCCTGGGTCCATTAGAAGTAGATGGCAGTGGTGGGTCGGTTTCTGACATGGAAAACCAGGTTAACAGTGTATCGAAGGAGAGAGGAAGAGGCTTGCCTTTTAACCAGCTTTTTGACAATCAATGAGAATTGATGCCGGGAAACTATGGATCAAAACTTTGTGATATAGTGATATGGAGGTCCTCGGTATTCAAACTGATCGCACGTACGCACAGCAAATTAGGACCACGGCCATCAAAGTGTGTGACTTCGTGATCCCACAGCTGATCGCTTGCTCAGTGCCCACCATAATTGTCAGTTCTATCTGGGTATAAATATTGTGAAAACAAGACAGGCGAAAACATACTGTGCCCAGCTTCTAAAATGCCTGCTGACATCGTAGACTCTGTTCGTTTGCAGGTTTATGCAGCTAGAGTTAGTAATTCTGAAAAAAACATTTTGGAATACAACCGTGGCTCCAATCGGCTCCGCACCTGGCGATGGTGAGTATCAACATTTTATATTATCGCCTAAGACTTGGATCAACTTGCCTTCCAAAATTGGTACTTTTGCTCCAGGCCGTCAACGCTTGAAGCACGTGTACAACCCTCCGAGCTGCTCAATCATCGCATGTCGCATCAAATGCTGGGACCATGCTGTTTGTGCCCTCTTGCATATCCAACTGGACCCGACTTTGTGGAGGCCGCAATTTATATGGTTCCTGCAGGCTTGTTGTCGGGAGAGTATGTTGCTAGCTGCGCAAAGGGAAGATGTGATTATTTTGGTAAGCCATCAACTCTTGCAGTATTAAACAAGAGCACTTAACCCTGGGATTCACCCACTAAGCTTTTATAGAGCGCCTCTACAACAAAAACGGCCTGTATATTGAAAACTACCCTCGCCGTGGTGAGCAGTCGTCAAAACTATTTTCTGCTGCAAAAATAATTAACTGCTCACTGTTAGAGTTTGGAGAACGTGTTCCGCCGCGAGTGAAACATCACTCCGAGGACTTGCAAATCGGGCTTTCCCGTGCAGGCTCATCAAGGCCTCTTAAGAGAACGTTCGCAATGCTGGGTGAGTATTCTAAGCTTTGGTACCTTAGTTGCAAACTAAGTCATTTGAATTGGAAGATATCAACGCAGAGACTATTCCAATCCGTGCTGCTGGTTATTCGGACCAGAAGACTGTGTCTGAATTGCTGGCACAGCTGGACGCTCGTGTCTTGCCTGGTATTCCAGAGAACCAGTTTTCTGCTTTGTTCGCCCGGTGTGAATGTGGGCTCGTCACCACAGCGAGAGCCTTTAATGACCACAAATGCAGGGTCAATATCATAGATCTTACACGTGACGATTGATTAAACGATGAAAGAATTTCTTACTTCTTGAAATGGATTGCTGGATTCTTGAATGAGATTCAGATTGGGGCAAAGAAAGAAAGAACGAACGAACGAACGAACTAAGATTGCTGCTGGTAGCCTGCCCAGGTCAACTGACCTCTAGATATATGGATCGCTAGCACTGACACCGACACAAGCGCGACTATTCCCTTGCAATTTGAAGTTCTTACCATTCCAACATTCGCATTCCACTCAACGAAATTTTGGATCCTATTGTCCTGCTTGTAAAATAGATTAAGAGTAGAACAACAGCAAGAGATGGCTAATCATGCATGCGATTACATGCTAGGCAGAGATACGCTGATAACAAAATTGGAGTGGATTTTTGGGAACGATCCTACGGCACTCGAGTTGACGGCTGATAAAGACTGGATGCCGAACGTGTGACACCGTCAAGATATGACAAGAGTTCGTGCATGAAGCATTCATCAGGAACTGTCCTTGGCTTGCGAAGTCTCTTCGCAATTTTTGGATTCCCGTATAACCGGGTGGTGTTATGGCTATGAACTCGGCCCTCCCTAAAAGTGTACAACGTTGAGTTCAATTTCAATTACTTAGATTAGTAAGACAAACGGGACGCACATATGACAGAGGAGTCCACCTCTATTAAAGTAGCTGTCACCGGGACAGAGAGGGCAAATAAAATCTTTGCCCGGGTTGGCAGCACGTTCCTCCAGTATTGCATCCATTCTCTTCTGCTTTTGGTTGAGGTGTCGGAGCTGCAGCCTTCGAAGGCGTCCAGGTGGAGTGTGTGAAGCGTGCGGGAGAGGGGAGTTGTCGATCCCCATAGCAGATACTTCCTGTGAAGTGGAAGGTGGGTTGTCGACCTCCATAGCAGAGGCTCCCGGGGGATACAGGTCGACCGCCATGGTGGAGACTTCTGGTGAAATTTCGCAAAGATCCTGGCCATTTGATGTATGAAGGATAGTTCCCAGCACAGTGGGGAATGAGCGGTAGGCATGGTATAAAGTGTCGTATAGTGCCAGGATGTCTTCGCCCCATTGGCTGGTTAAACGGTGTTCTCGAAGCTCTGAAGAGACGCGGGACGTTTCCGCTAGATTTTGCAAAGATATGAAATCACATGCAATTTTTATGGCATCGGACTTGTTGCCAACCTGTGAGCAATGTCCATGAGTAAAGTACTTGACACAAGGGAAGAAGTATACTTGGTGAGCCCAGCCCGCCGGGATAAAAACAGCTTGGCCAGGATATTGGTAAACAACGTGTGGCCGCACCCCGCGTTTTTGGTGCAGGCGTTCCAACAAGCCTGTGTTCAGGTAGACGCATTGTCCGTTGATAAGATCCCCGGCTTCAGGGAACCCTTCATCGACGCATAAAAACTGTTGTATAATGCCCGTGGCTTCTGGAGGAAACAAATGCCACAAGGCATAACCTGGTTTCCCATCGGGAAATTGTGCAGCCCACACCATCAAGTTAAGAGCGTCTGTCATGTCTTTATGGAGTCTAGTGGAGCCGTAGGGGTCATCAACGTCACTGCCATTGGAATTATACATCTTCGGGCCTATCATGTGGTTATTGGGATTTTAGTAGCCTAAGAAAATAAAATACTCAGTGATTCCTCACCTACGTCAGGAGACACTCCATTCATTGGAAGATGAGCTGCCAGGTTTAAAGCGCCGTTTAAGGCTGTGACATCCGCAAATGGGATACATTTAGAGAAAGCTTCGAAGACTTCTGGGAACTCAGTCTTGAAATCCCTCTGGGGAGGCCAATCCTAGACAAGTTGGTTGAGGCAGAATTCAGGAGAGACGCGAGAAAGAAAAGAAAATGGAACGCTACCTTCAGTTTCCATATTCCGGCCCATGGACCGGTCCGGTCTTCAGGGTGAAGAAACAAGCTGAAGAATTTCGTTACCGTAGATTGCTTCGTATCACCAGTCTCGCAATTCACAACTGTAACCGGCATCCAACCAAAATGATCGATAAAATATTGAGGGTCCCAGCTACCTTGGATCATTAAATCTGTGATAACCAGCGGTAAGCCTTTGGACCACTCATGCAGGAAATCCGAAATCTTGAGCATGCCCTGCTTGTACCGAGGAACCTCTGGAACTAGTTCAGGAACTGATATGGGTGGGTTCCAGGACGAACTGCCCTCATGTGAGCTTCATTACAAGTGAAAACTCCTCTAATGGCTTACTTTGGTAACTTATTATCCAAATCATGTTTCATGCTCTCGATTGTTTCTACGAGCTCTTGCTCCTCAAAGCGCGTAACTGGGCAAAGGTTATCAAGGCTATGCAGATGGCTTGCCTTGGATGGGCAGGTGGCTTTTTGCTAAACCAAAAACGAGATAATATAACATAGTGTGGTATACTGGACGACGAACACTTACGAAGTTGGGGTTAGTATTCATGTTACAAGCACATTCATTGCAGAAGTCTTGCCCACAAGTGGGGCAGAGCCATGACAACGCAAACAACGAGGTCTTACAGACATCTGGGATGCATAACAATTGCATGAGCGTGAGCTTGAATCGATGGTCTAGAAAACTTACCACATAGGATGCGAGTCTTTAGCTGCCTGCTATGTCGGATCAGATTCGGTCGACTACAATGTTCACTTTCGCGGAGAAGAATTGGCAGTAATGTCTCCGCACAGGCTCGCTACGGAAAATATGTCATCATAAATCAGAACAAATTCGATTAAAGACTACCTTTTTCAACTCTATGTCTTCTTTGGTAATAGGTCTGTTGAAGACCTGTGGATATAGAGGCTTTATGGATGGTTTGCTCAAGAAAGTTGTCTGCTTTGAACCCAGGTCGAAAGCACGGAAACCTGGGATACATCATAAAAGGAAAGATATTCATACAAATGGTGTGTAATCATTTACCATTGAATCTACAATGTGGAGAAGAGGCTCGCACATTTATGCAATGGATGCACTTCGTTAGGTCTTTAAAGACAGATGCCAATTTGGATCGCTGCGCACATGCATATTTCTGAACGACTACGTCATGAGGCATCGAGCGAGTCGTCGTCATCGTCGCCGTCCAAGTTTCAAGTTGAAGTACACGGTGGTGCCCCAGCGGAGTCCGGGTCCGACGACACACAGCCACTGGTTGATTGCAAGAGAGTCGCCAGCACTGAATTGAAAACCTACAGTGTGCTGCACACCATAACCTCTCAAAATATTTAGGTCGGACGACGGGAGACTATATACACAAGGACACATGTGCCACGAAGTATCAGAGGTATACTTCAAAAGAACGGGAGCATAAGTATCGTGACAAAGCAATTTGCAATACAAACCGTGTATTATTATCATAAGGCTGTATACGATCCCATTCATGGTCCGCTGCTAGCGAGCTACGACTTCCGCCTGCTCGCTAAAGAAAACGATCTAGTAGTGCAGAGTTTTCCGGAATGACGGACATCTCTGACTTCCACAACGGTGAAAGAGGTGACGTGACGGCTTGGACAGATCCACACCCTCCGATCGGAATAGGTCTGAGGTCTCCGCATTCTCGTTGGAGTGTCTTTCTGCATTCCCAAGATTCATCATTGGCCTCCTGCATTGTCTGCTCCGACCCATCATGACCTCCGGAGCAAAACTTGTCGGTGGAGTCCAAGAGGGCAGAATGCGTGCGTTCAGATGACGGGATGTACTAATACAGAGCATGTCTACGTGCGCTCTCCGATTCCCGGCAACGGAGGTGACAGAGGTTTCTCAGGAGAAGACCTGAGATCCTCTCGTCGCATGATGATATACGATCCCATTCATGGTCCGCTGCTAGCGAGCTACGACTTCCGCCTGCTCACTAAGGAAAACGATCTTAGTAGTGCAGAGTTTTCCGGAATGACGGACATCTCTGACTTCCACAACGGTGAAAGAGGTGACGGCTTGGACAGATCCACACCCTCCGATTGGAGTAGGTCTGAGGTCTCCGCATTCTCGTCGGAGTGTCTTTCTACATTCCCGAGATTCATCATTGGCCTCCTGGATTGTCTGCTCCAACCCATCATGACCTCTGGAGCAAAACTTGTCGGTGGAGTCCGAGAGGGCAGAATGCGTGCGTTCGGATGACGGGATGTACTAATACAGAGCATGTCTATGTGCACTCTCCGAGTCCCGGCAGCATCAACGGAGGTGACAGAGGTTTCTCAGGAGAAGACCTGAGATCCTCTCGTCGCATGACAAGCGGCGAGTCTCGGCAGCAACAGCGAAAATTAGCGATGATCATCCGATATTGAATGATAGATGGGCGCGATTGAGCTGGGAATCAACATTTGGTGGTGATAAGTATGCGCTTTGAGGAGATATCAGTATCGAAGCGACGTTGCGGCAGGCGCCTGCGGTGCGTGAGGAGGCTACGGTCTGGACTTTAGATGCGTTGTCAAAGCGGACAGAAGCGCTTCTGCGCGGTATTGGACGATGAGTTACACAGATAGTCAATATTTCCCTTGATTGCAGCTGAAGTGACAAAGCAGGAGAAGTGACGTGCAGGCATGAGCAGAATGACTGTCCTCATGTAGTGTGCCTGAAACAATATGAGCAGCTTCACTGGCGGACGCTCAGGTATGAAGCGATCACAGAGTTTGGCTGCGTCTTGAGCTGCGGTTTCAGGCAAGTTGCTACTTGCCGCGCATTGCGCGGGTTCGCTCTGCCCTAATGCCAACGAGCTGCGGTTCGCGAGAAACAATGGTGCATAGTATCAGTATAGTGTTGGACGTTGGACACTACGCGATGCAAGGCAAAATAAGAGGACCCTAAAGAGAAGCAGCAAGTGTAAGTTACAAAGATGATGAATGATTATTAACTACTCACGGCGTTCAGAAGCCTCAGCGCAACGGCCTATGATAACGGACTAGGTGTCCAGGATGCTCCAAAACCAAAGGGTAAAAGCACGATGGAAAGCACGATGGAAAGCACGATGGAAGCGCGATGGAAAGACCCCGAAATGCTGTAAGTTGCAACGCAGAGTAGATGACCCCAATGATGGAGTTGGGCAAAGCTGCAGACAAATGTATGCTTGGTTCGGGAATAAAGCGAGCGCGACCGTGATATGTGAGGTCCTGAGTTGCAGGTTCGGGCAAGTTACTACTTGCCGCGCATTGCGCGGGTTCGCACGCCCTACTGCCAGTGCAAGCTCGAATGAAACTGAACGACGGAGAAGTTGACGAGTGAGTTGCAGTACTCGGAGTTAGACTTCCGAAATGGAGCGTGGCCCGCATGGCTGAGCAGAAAAATACTTAATTTGGACTTGACGCGCTTATTGCCGGATAAGTACAAATAAGTACAAAATAAGTCAAATTCATCCGAGGACATAGCTTATGCCAAGTCATTTTGGCTTAATTTGCCACTTAAATCGCCTTAATTTGCACTTAATGTACTTGATCGAGTGCACTAAGACAATAAGTCAGCAAAGGCAAATAAGTTTTCTTCTGATTTTCCTGATGCCGATCACCTTCCGAAATCGGACAGCCCGCTCAAAATTATACATTCTGATACAAGAAATGAATGCAACATATCGGTTCAGGCTAGAGGCAGTATTAAATATAAATTTTTGCCACAGAGACTCAATTTGAACGGGAAAGTGTGTTGGGAAATGACTCAACGGTAAACTGCAACTTGATGTGGCGCAACGGTTTGCCTTTCTGAGATAGGACTCGGAAATCGGGTGTAACAACTTGAATTTCAAGCAAGAATACGTCGCAATAGATAAGCAATAAATACACTGATTGGATAAATCTTCAGTAGACACCAATCGGCCCATACATATCATACATAGACATTTGCAGCTCATCGTCTTCGTGATCGACCTCATCTTCCTCTTCACCTTCGCCGTCATTTCCCTCATTGTCATCTCCTAAATCATCCTCAAAGTTGTCAAGGCCGAACTCCGAATCATCGCTATCCGAGCTATCCAAATGATCTGTTGACTTAAGATCCAGTTCAGTCTCTGTTTCTGGATTTTCAGTAGCATGGTTGTCCTGTGGCGATCCACATGTGGCACCCACAGCTTCAGTTCGAACGTTGCCATCGATATGCCCAACAGCCAGTCCTGAATGATACCTCATGAGCATGTCGCGATCAACGAATCTGGAACCGGCGCATTAGATAACCAGACCAGCTGAATTCATGGATATATCATACCGATTAACGTAGTAACGAGACCAGTCGTGGGCGTCGCGTGCACAATGGGAGAGGCCAACTCCATCCAAGCGAGCCTTTCCACTTGCAAAAGCAGGGATTATGTGGCAACCACGTAACACGTGACTGGGATCTAAGAATCCAAAAGCCCCTTCGGATGCCATGGGTGGAAAATTAACAGGGTCAAGTCTGAGGTCTTGCCATGCAACAGACTTGAGCCCAACATACTGAAACCATCGCACCCATAAAAATTCCACCCGTCGTGCACTGTAGTCGACCATGCCCTCCCCAGTATACACGACATTGACATGATAGATCCCCAATACACGGCCATATAAAAAAGCATGGTCAGAACCGGTGCCATCTAGGCCTGAGTAGTTAGTATCTGCGAGTGCCATTATATCGCAGTGGGGGGTATCGGGATTTATAACATCTTGTGATCTTCTAACGTCGTAGGTTGTGTAGTTAAATCGGGCCAGCTGGTGGGAATACATGCAATCGTTTTTGAACAAGACGGAAGCATGATGAAATCCAGCAGAATCGCTCTCCTTTGACGAGAGCAGGCTATATTGACTTGATTCAGTATCAGTATTGGAGGCTGCTTCTTTTAAATGCATATTCCTGATCCGCGGGAGGATGTGCTCCTTGAGCTTCGGCACAAAGTCCTATTAGAACATTCAATATAACCAGATGATTCGATCTGAAGACGGCACAAGTACCTTGACCGCTGGATCGTCCACATTGTTCTGCAAGAAACGGGGGATATGTACGGGGACATTTTGCGATTTCCCAATGACATGGTGTGCTTCGGGCGACGCAGCAACCTCCTCGTCTATCTGCCTTTTCTTCTCCTTACAGCGTGCATGAATGCGACGAAGACGGGCTTGACGACGCTCAATTCCAGTGAGTTGTTTAACAAAACCTTTGCGACTCGTACGGGTATATCTGGCTTTTGGTGACCGGTGTTCCAACTCGCCCTATTGAAAAAAGAAATTATTGAGTAACGTGAACCAATTCCACTTAAGGCCTTACCGACCAGTTCGGTTGAGTAGGAGTCCATTGTGCCATATCTTCTTATAATAGTGGGATAATCGCCATAGGAATGAAATTTATATGAGTGAAGATTGAGGGTTTTGAAGCGTCGTTCAGAGCCACGTGACTTTGTGCTTGTTGGAGCTTGAACTAAGGGTTGCGACTGCCCAGAGGTAGGATGTTCTGACGCTCCAGAGCTAGGTAACACCTGATCAGTTACATTCACGGCAGCTGGATCAGAAGTAGTTTGATGTCTTCCAGAGGCAGCTTTCTTGTGTTGGCGGCGAAGACGAGCATGGTATTCTCGACGAAGCTCTCTGGTAGCGAAGGCAGGGCATGTCTTTTGACTAAATTTACGAAGCTTGAAGCCAAGGGAAACAGTCAATCCATCCATCAGATCAAGAGTCTGGTCGTTGTGCATCCGAAGTTTAGCCAATCCATGCCAGTGCGCCATGGTAAAAAGAAGTTCCATGATCACTCGGTTATGCGGTTCTGCAAGAAGCCCCTCGAAAGCAGGAATGGCACACTGAATAGTTCTTCGTGAGCGAGTTGTAATTCCACGCTGACGCTAGAGCAATGTAACACACCTGTAAGAGATTTTCGAAGTCATGTGCTGCCATCTTCTTCAGCTCAGAGCAGTTGGCAGAAAAACGTCGTATAGTATCTCTTCCAAATGATGGTATTGCCCGATAGCTATCACAGCCAAAGTCAGGAAGAAGCTACCAAAAGATGGAATAAACGTACCGGCGGTCCAACTCCACAACGAGTCGGGGATCAACGGACTCGAGTATTCGTAGAAGGTGGATAAAAATGGCTCGCCAGCCGCCCAATTCGACTTCGTGCATCTCGTCTGGAAGTAATGCCTTGAATATACTAAAACCAAAGGGAGATAACCTGTCACAAAAGGCATTCTAGGATTATTTTAGCATTGCTGTTGAAGGACAGCAACTTATAAGCCACATACAGTAGTTGGCACCCATGAATTCTCGCCGAGCAATGTCTCAATCGCCGCACTGTTGACTTTCATGTTTTTCTTGTAAATAAGGTCTCTGGCTGATGAAATTTTGCTGCGGCGTTGGTGGTCATCCACACGATGCATTGTCACCCGTTGCATCATATCTCTCGCCAACCCGAGGTTGTGAATGCGGCTTTTGGGGATTAGGCAGCGAGGGCAAGGGCATTTTCCGAGGTTTCGAATACTAGCCATCAATACTCTACTCAAATGTATGTTAATCAGATCTTAGCAACAAAATCAACTACTAGAACACTTACTTTTCTGGGTAATCGGCCGAGTATGTAAATATTCGGGGATAAAATCGGCGTTCAACCCCATCCCAACACATAATCACGATGCCATGCTTCCATGCTTCTAGGAAGTCATCGTCTAGGAGAATCCTCCATTGTTCATGCATGAGCTCACGATGGCAATGAGTTATAAACGCCCTGCTCGCAACTTTCCCTCCCGCGTTCTGGGTGGAAGCGAAGGCCTTGAAGGCATCTGGGAGCTATAATTGAGTCAGGCTACTAGAATAAAGTGGTATAACGGCATTAAAATGATGCACTTGCTTTCTGGAAATATGCCACATGTTCACATAGATGACATCGTGGCTTACACCGGCGGTATTTCGAGTCATTTCCAAAAAATAAATAAAGCGGCCATAGTTGCGCATTACCAAATGATGTTAACTGCGTCGCGTCTGACCAGAACATTAAGGCAACAACGACTCTGGGAAGATCGCAGTTTGGCTCGGGAGGGGAATTCTGTAGTTCTTGGTGGGCCTCGATAAATGCCGGTGAAGTATATAGCTCGCTTTGAACCCGAATTGGATCTCCATCCAAAGACTTTTGCCAGAGTAGCTCATATGGTTGGAAATGGAAGAGGTTGGAATGATTTAAACCTGATATCTTCTCCCGAATCACAGAAACTAATGGCCTATGGTGCAGATCTCCAACAACATAGTTGCGTGGGCCAGCTTGGGGATCTGTAGGTATCCCGCGATGCGATTGGTAAGGAACTGATATCGAGACTTTGGTTTGCATCCAGCCAGCGTCTTCATCCAGCCATTCAGTTGCATCGTCGGTGGCAAGCTCCTCGTTGATCTGGTCCCAGCGAGTGTTTTGAACCTCGACCTGTTGAAACCCTGGATCCTGCAATATGTCAATTAGTTCCTTGAAGCTAGCCTGTGATTTCTGCGTCCCTCCATTCCAGAACCAATGTCCAAGAAGGAAGGAACTGCGATTCGGATAAGGGTAGAATGATGATAGAGTGCCAGAAGTTGCGTCGGATAGACTGCTGATAGGAATATCCGACAAGTCGTGTAATGACAGATATTCGTCAGGGTCGTGTGAGGGTATTTCGTTGGATTGATATCGACGAGATAGACCGAATATATTTGGAGCGGACCTGAAAACATGCTCGGGATGGGGTCTGACTTGTGCGGCAAGGGAGGGCTGCAGAAGTGGACTCAGAGGCTGGGAGGTGTTTGATGGGGGGAGAGCAGGTGGTGGTCTTGGAACCAGGTCTCTAAACCGTGCAGGCAGCTGTCTATCTTTCCTCCGATTCCATGGGCGCCGGTCCACTAATGAAAGATGGGAATCGTCCGGCATGTCCGGGTTATCAGTAGTGGGCTCAAAGCAACAGAGAATCAGTATACAATGGTAATATAATTCGAACAGCACATGACAAACCTCAACTATGGATGGTATATCTGTGATCAAACCAGCCGAGCAAGGTTTGTCGGGGATGGAATCATCAAGATTCAGACGCTGCCGTTTCCTTGCCGTCCATGTCTCCTTTGCCTTGTCCAGGGCTAAGGATAGGCGCTTTTTTGTTCTCTGGCAAGTGCGTGTGTGATTGGTGAACGCGCTTGCCTGCGAGAACAATCTGCCACATAAACAACTTGAAGTTTGATGGCCATCAACTTGAAAATTCGATTGCATAGCAGCTCTCCTGGAATCGGCAGATATCTCAGTTTAACCTGAAGTGTTGAGAGCAACCAAATAAACTGAAGTGACGCGCATGTAGTATTTAACGCCAGGTCAATAATTCAACCTGATAGGAATGCCCGACATACCATCAATGATGGCCCTCCACATCAGCTCCTGACTTACAGAACTTGAGCCGCATGATGTACTTACTATATGAGCATGGTTCTGCATGGTTAGTCTCATCAGCGGCTAACTACAGCCATCAGCCTATCAACATCAACTATCAACTTCCGAGGGAATTATCACTGCAATGTTCCAGTTTGATCTCACAGCGTGTAATGATGGAAAGCATAAAGCAGGTACT
>KN833261.1:0-12172 GCA_000827315.1 Piloderma croceum F 1598
GTCCCTGTAGTAACATTATGATGTATACTGTATATACTTACCTTGTACATTGCAATGGCTCCCTTTACACAGGTCCCCTCCCAGTTGTGATGTCAAGATGTGGCAGATACCCGGGGCTCCTGGCTATTTTGGGGCACCAGCAATGAAATAGATTCACCCAATTGGGCAGGTTGATTCTCAGTGCTGTGCTGTGCCTCAGATGTGGTCACACGGCTTCCCTCTGCTGTAATTCCATCAAAACTAATTCCTGAATGGGTAAAAGATGTGCATCTGAGGCGTAGTGGCCGCATAAGGTAGCATTCCATACTTAGTGAAAGAAACTGATGTGCACAGGATGACTGGCCCGATATGGCAGGTACCGCTCTGATTTGCTTAAGTGCCGTTTCGTGTTTCTGTCTCCACACACAAGCACTCGGGGAGTAAATTCATTGATACACAATCGGTCTTTGATCCGTTAGCACTTTCAGCTGAAATCTAATCAAAAAGTAAACTTTTTTGTTTGTTTGGTAATTTCAAGTTGTGCGATCGCGAGGGCTAAGGTCAAATTTTAAATTCATTCGGAAACTTCTAAAACCCTAGGTGGGTGTAGAGTAAGATGACGGTCAAATATATATACATAATTAATTTGTCCGATTTGTCAGTCCACAACTCGCCTCTTTTTCGTTGAAGTCCCTCCCGTAACTCCACCCTCTCGACGCCTTTTCGAAGATATGGTAGCAACTGGATTGGCGGCACTTGAGCCATTTAGAGAGCCATGTCCGGGAGGGTCAGGAACCGAAGTGAGGCCGCCCAGCATGCAACGTAGCACCTTCGAAACCTCGGCAACAGCCGTCTGCCATTCCTCATCTCTGCTGGACGCTTTGCCCCACCATACGAGCGACAGAATGATGAGTAGGAAACCATTCCTGCCTGGTTTTTTAAGTTTCTCCCAATTCATATCGATCATCGGCGTGTCGTTTGCGGTTCGAGAGTCTGGCTGAAGAGAAGACCACCAATCCCGCCACTTCTGCACGAAGCCTGCCGTATCAGCAATTCCAACGTCTTTCCACGGCCTTCTATTCTTCATCCATATGCCGATTTCAGTGGGCCGCACTCCCGCTGCAGGGGGGAAAGATGGCCCTGTGTCCGGGAAACCTGATTGTTTTTGAAACTCGACAAAGGCGTGCACACACTCCATCCACTCATGTCCCCAATCCCTCGTTTGGGTGACGGACGCATCATTCGCTACAGCCGTATCATTTACGAAATAGTGATAGGCATCTACCATGTGCTTAGGCCAAGCAGAAGTGTCGGGGACAGCTGGTGCAGAAATCATAAGTGAAGTTTGCATCGATGTTGGAGGTGCTGGTGCTGATGATGTCGTAGAGGGGCCTTCTTGTATGGCACCAACGGTAGCAGCATTCGATAACTCCTCTGGTTCAGGGGTGATGGGGGCCCTACGCCATGGTCGTGGCTCGGGGGATTCAGCTGCAGGGACAACCTGTGGTGGGGGTGTAGCAGCTGAACGATGTGCTGCTGGCTCATCAAGCATTTGGATCGGTGACTGTAGATCAGGGAGTGATGGGTGATGAGACGGGATAGGAGGTGTTGGTGGGCTCGTATGCCCGTTCCCGTTATGCGTGATTCTAGCGGGTGCGATTGCCTTAGCAGGCGGTGGAAGAGCATCCAGTGCATTGGGAGCACTCGGGTTGTCGGTAGCGGCAGAAGATGGAGCTGGGACCTGATTCAGTAGGATGTCTGACGGTCTACCGACGTTGGCGGCATTGGTATGGTCGGTAACCACAGGACCAGTTTCAGGTATGCTCTGCGCGGATTGAAGAACCTCCTCGATGTCCGGGTCATTCTCGCTCTCGTCTTGCGTGGGGACTTGCACAGCTAATTTACGACGCCTGCAGTCAGCAGCACCTAATGGAATTGATAGGTTAGTCTTCATTTATCCATCCACAAAAATCAAGCAACTTACTGAAATTAGCTCTGCCGTAGCTGCACATGGATTCCTCGGCTTGAGTATAACCCATAGGATCATGCAGAGGCCATGTTGCGCCCGCTGGACCCCCCGGCCAATTAACGTGTATGCTGCACAGGTGCGATTAGTGACCAAGCTCGCACATTCAATATAAAGTGACGTACCTTTGTACTTCAACATCACCATTACCTACCGGTCCGATTATACAGATCGACACGGCGGCTTGCATCTGAGTTGCAATGGCATCGGCGACAGGATGAAGATATTGCCCAGCAAATGCGAGCTGTCTGCGTAAAAAATATGTAAGCGATGTCAGATCAGATTTTTATGGATGCGACTCACTGATGAAACTGCACAGGCGTTGTTGGAACCTGCTGCAACTCTTCCCACTCCTCCATCGCTTTCGCATGGGCATCCTCGGCCTCCTGAGCAACCTCTGCTCGGAATTCATCACTCTCGAGGAGCCAAAACGCCATACCGACTTCAGTCCTTAGCTGCACGGCAATTGGCTTCTTCGCCGCGCCACTCTCCTTGTCTCTGTTGGTGGCCTCATCATATTCCTTTTTGGCAATTGCATACCGGCGGAGATATTCCTCTTTGATTCGCGTTTTGTAAAACGACTTGAAGTACTGATGGAACGGCGACAATTTTCTGGGCGCCTTCATTTTGTTGGTAAGGATGCCAGTGAAAGGGTCGGCCAATGACGCCGTAGCCTTTGTAACCTCAGGGCGCTTATATTTGCGCCTGTACCACTGGCTCAGTTTCTATTTTTTTTAAATTAGAACATAATTGGGTGGGTTTAATATTCTCCGACTTACAGTTCGAAGCTTTTTGAAGAGTTCCGCACTCTCATCCGCCTCTTCCTTGGATGGGTGAGGTCCATCTCCGTCATCTTCATCGTCATCAAAATTATCCTCAGGATCGGGAGGATCTTCGGCGAACTCTTTGTTGAACGGTTCTTCCTGGCCGTATTTTTTTATGAAGGCTAATGTGACTTTGTCGTAGAATGATCCAGTGGCTTTTGCGTCCAAAGCTTGCTGATATGAGTCCGCGCGAGCAACAAGAAAAGCCTGTTTGAAGCCAGTGAAGTGCTCCGGCGCACCTCGCTTTGGGGATTTGCCAGTTTTGTCTTTCCTCCGGCCCATGATGAGTAGGTGTTGAAAAGCGGTGACTAAAAAAATTAGATAAAGACGAAATGGCGGCGTATTACCCCTTGTGGCCCGGTCAGGAAAGAACCGCTAGGCGCTGTTTCAATCCAGTGTGTACGTAGCCTTCTTTTTTCTCACTCCGCGTTCCTAGCTGACAATTTCCGTGTTACTTTCACGCTCACCAGCAGTCTCCGTTCCGTTTTTTCAGAGCTTAGGGTTAAGGACACTGGGTAAGCTCCTGAAACTGATTCGAGTCCACCAATTGACCATCACTGGACTTGTTGTTATATTTGTCCGCACAATAACCACTAAAGGTCTCGCCGCCCGTTCCAAAATGGTCTAGTCAGCCCGTGCGCACCATCTTCGCATCCGAAATTTGGACTATTTCACAATATTACCATTATTATATGAACTTACTACAATACCTATCCGTATTGGCAGGAATACACAATGAAATCGTATTCTTTCTCCTCACCTCTGTCCCCCAAGAAATCTACAAACAAGATTGCAGCCATCCTTCAACTTTAAGAACAACATGTGACTGCGGGAGAACCGCCAGCCGCATTTCTACAAATCCGCGGCTATCGCATTTCCCTCCCACCATCGATATGACTCTGATCTACAGCGACGCACTCCGTGATGATGAGGATATCTGCAACCTCCTTGCAGCTATAAGTCTTGGGGATCGCCCACCAGCTGAACGGCCCCCCCCTGGCCCTTCCCATACCAACCACACTCCCTCAGTAGGTCGTCCAAGCGTCAGCATCAACCATGAGCCCAGCACCGTCATCAGTCAACAAAGCAGGAATGTTTCACTGCAGGAGACCATTTCTGAAGCCCCCTCTGGACAATCTCGTCCACATGTAGAGGAACAACGTCGGGCGCCAAGCGAGCATCCCCCGGGCAAGTACTTCATGATTTCATGTCGTTCCTCATCTCCCGATTGATAATAATGCTACATCCACAGTCCAACCACTACACCCGCCTGCCCCAGGTGCTCGCGATCACGTCTACAATGTTCCATCGGGCAAGCGAACGGGAATCAGGGAGACATGGTTCGTTGAATCGGCCTGTCAAAGTTGATTTCTGATAGCCTCGCTCGGTTATTTTTTAGGCCCGATGCCGGCGACGCAACTCAAGGCGTTCCAGGTGGTACTGTGCGCAGAGTTCAAGTCACGGTCCCCCGACAGCGCCGCAAGGGACGTCGCGTCGCCTATGTTGTATTCGAAGGTCTCGCTCCAAATGTTTATGACACATGGTAAATGTCATCCACTCTAACGGGACTGTTACAGCCTCGACTTTACTTATGATGCTGCATAGGGAGGAGGTTGAGCCCCTCGTCAAGCGTGTCCCTGGCAACATTCATCAGGGCTTCGACAGTCGTCTCGAGGCGGAACGTGCGTATGTAGTCGCGTATGCCCTTGGTGCGCTTCGTGTGTTGCGTGCACGGGGGGATGCTAGTCAGGCGCTAGCGCGTGCAATTCCCACACCAGATGCAGTAATGCGCGCATTTGCTGCCGCGTCGGATGCATTCCTTGGGGCCGAATGGCATGTCGTGTTCAAAGGCCTGAGACCCGGAATATATCCAGCTTGGTGAGCACATACTGCTTAGGGCCATTGCAATGTTAGTCATATTTGTTTTAGGAATTTTGCAGCAACCCAAACCACGGGGATCAGCTGCGCAATCTATAAGAAATTTCCAAGCAAGGAGGAGGCGGAAAAAGCTTTCAATGAAGCTAGGCGAGACGGTTTCGTGAGGGTTTTGACTTCATAGGTTGTTTCGAGTGTTACTTGTAGTTTGTATGCCCATCCGTCTGTGTACAGTAGTCATCCTTTGAGTATGAAAATTGCTTGGTATATTTGATCTCACAATCAAAGCATGATGAAAATTATGAAATCTGTTGCGGAAGGAAGTTCGTAATGCGAGGAAGAGAACGATTCACCAATACCTCGCCTTTCAACGAGCTGCTGTAGTATTTTGAAAAGAAAGAATTGATTTTTTTGTATAAAAAAAAGAAGAAAAAGGGAGTGCAACAACCTATGTACCACTTAGATGGTGGTAAATTTGGGCTTTGATGAGATGAGGAGATACCAGACAATGAGAGGAAAACCTGTTATCTGGTCAGAAACCTTTCAGAGTTTGTGGCCGCGCACCTCAATTTCCTTTACTGTCACTGGACTTACTCAATCTTTGATCGACACTTTTTTGGCTTTCGTCACTTGCGCGCCAACATACACTCTCAACTATGAGAATAAAATTCTACACCGCGTACAACAGTGATGTTAGCATCACCACAAAACCCGCCACAAGTCGCGTCTCCACTAAGACGTGTTCACGCAAAGGTCGGAGCCTTGGCAATTCACCAGATGTGAATTCAAGCTCTGGCAACGAGAGATCTTCACAAAACATTCTCAACGGGGAACATATGGCAGCGCAGAAAAAATTGTTGGAGAGAGCGCGGAAGGCGAAGAATCAGCGCAAATATTATGAAACGTAGGAGCCTGCTTTCCCCATCCTTCACCTCTAACCACCTTGCATCAACTATCATTAGTCACAAGGCCGCACAACAGGAAAAAGCTCACGAGAGGGCAGCCAGGTAAGTGTTTCATTTCTCATGCTACAGCAGTTCTCATCCAATTAACCCGTGTAGAAATCGCTTCTTGGCAAAACAACAACTATGGATGCCTACAATTGACGACGGCTACGACATTCCCGATAACGACTACACTCCCTCTCTCGTACCAGTATTTGACCCCGCATTTGTTTCCATTGCCACTGTTAATCACGCCGTCGTCTCATCCAATGCACCCCCTCCTTTTGACCCTGCCTTTGTTTCCGTTGCCACTGTCAATCACGCCGTCGTCCCATCCAATGCACCCCCTCCTTCTGATGCTGCTATCGACATGGCACAGCAAGCCACCTTAACCACGCCTTTTACTACTCACGACGATATGGCCCCACATAAACGTTTTACATTCTCTCCCGTTTTGTTACCCGAAACTGTCAGGCATGGAGAGTTCCTTGATTTTGTAGATTGGGAGTCATGGCCGGCGCCACGTCGTATTGCGGCTGTACGGCATTGGATCATGCACGCTGTTCATAAGTATGGGCCAGTGGAGTGCTGGGCCGAGGACTTCGGCGAACAGTGGAGGGAAATGGGAGGTGGCGACGCGTCGGCAGTGCAGGATGGGATGAAGCAACGAATTAGGATGGGGCAGAGTGCCTTGAGTTATTTGGAGACGGCCATGGAGGGTAACTCATCTACGAGTGCTGAGGAATGGCGTGATTTATATGCTCAGTCTCATCAGCTGGCGTGTCAGCTGTGGACGGCTGTTGTGGGTGTACAGTACAAACTGGACTCTATCATAGTGGGGGAGAAATTTGCTCAAACTCAACTCAAAATTTTCAAGTGCATGTAATTATTGTAAATACTTATATTTGGCTTCAATATATCGCTCTGGCATCCAATAGACAGGTCATGAGCGAGGACGTATTGGTATTCCTGCCAGCCAACCGCCAAAAGGTATCGAGTGGCTCTTGCCTGTTTGGGTGAAGTTTGCACCAGCCCTAAACTTGTGGTCCGTGCACTCCTCCAAACATATATAAGCTGCCCACTTTTAGCTGCTGCTGTCATCAGCTCTCCCCCTCGTCTCTTCCCTCATCTCCTCTTCATTCCACAAATGATTAACACCTGACGCGAACCTCAGGGTCTTCCGAGGCGTCTAAGGTGTGGTTCTGATGACTCTTTGGGATCGTGGCCTTGGGCATCTTGACGTCGTTCATCGCTTCGTTTCGTCTTGCAACGCAATCGCTCATTGTGTTTTCATCACCAGCGACAATATGTAAGGTAAGTTGATCATCTCGTTTCAGCTGTATTGATTTTGATGTCCATTATCATCCAGTTAGCATCCATATGATGTCTTGATAATTCGTAATTGTGAAGTTTATTAATCCGCTTTTTTACAGTTGACTATTTTGCCGCTTTCCTCTTCCCGCCCATGGTACGTACGCATGTTAAATCTTTGCTGTCACAGTTTGTTCATTTATTTTTATCTATAGCGAGTTATCTTTCCCTTGGATGTCTGATATTGTGTTGCTATCCTATGTGTTGGTGTCGGTGTGAACCAGCCGTGTGTGGCTGCGCTGTGTTGAAGGTAGCACCATGTCGGTGTGATTCGTCTATGTTGGGAGGGTCAAGTTACGACCCTGCATATTGTGACCTCGTTTATTGGGGAGGTCATGACTCGGCATATTGTGTCCTCGTGTATTGGGGAGGTTATGACTCTGCATGCCATAATTTATGTACGTTTGGAGGGGTAGGTTATGACTGTGCATATTGTCTCCTCATCTACTGGGGAGGTTACGACTCGGCATGCAATATCTCTTTGTATTCGGGGAATTGTGATTGGAGCTCTATTAGTTGTATACAGGGAATGTATGACTTAATATTGTATGTGTTGTAGATGCTATGTCGAAATATATCTTGCTTGCATTTCTCATAAATATTGTGAACCGGAACGTTGAAGTATTGTTAATTTCACTTTTGGCCTTCAGTTTTCTTTTGTGGTTGACTTTTAACCCTAACCTTATCTTGTGAATACAGCTACGAATTTTCTCTTTCGCACTTGTTCCGTCGCTATGCCCAAGGTTGTCTCCTCGTTGTACAACCACAAGGCTCGAGATGCTACAGTCCGACAATTGAACATTTCGACTGCTGCCTCTGGTCGCAGCTCATATTTATTTAACTCCTCTGGAGTTCCCGTAGCACCCGTCGCGCCCGCCCCTCATCCTCAAGATGAAGATGAACATCAATACTACGCAGCGGCGGGTATGGATATAGATGATTTCGATGAGCCAATTACGGAGGATGATGAAACCGTCGAGGTTTTGCCAGGCGTTCACGTTGCCCCAATGAAGGCAAAAAGATACACGAACTCGGTAAGCCTTATTGTACAATGGAGTCTACCAGCACTTACTCTGCAATTCAACAGGACGAGCCTTTATCGACTTGGGTTGATTGTCGAGATGATTATCTCGACGAATGTATGGCGTTGGAGGGTCGCGGGTCTTTCTATACGGCTTGTGCAGGGTGTCGATCGCCTATGCCTCGGTATCGGTGCAAGGACTGCATGTTGGGGCCACTTTGGTGCCAATCATGCTTAGTTGAGAGGCATGATCAGTCCCCTCTTCATATAGTTGAGGTATGTTGCATTCTATAACACATATTTGTTCGGCGCTCGTTGAATTTGTGTTTGCTAGATGTGGAACGGTTTGTTCTTCCAGCGCACGACACTACGGGAGCTGGGCCTGCGAGTACAATTAGGACACGCATACAACCGTTCGTGCCCCACCAAATTGGCCGCAAACTCGACTTTTAGGGTTATCCATTCCAATGGCATCCACCATGTCGCCATTGATCGATGTCGATGTCAGCAAGTCGACCTCAACAAGCAACTCCTGCGCATCGGTTGGTGGCCAGCAACTCCAATCGAACCAAAAACCGCTGCCACGTTTGAAGTCCTCCGCCATTTTCATCTCTTGAATCTTCAAGGCAAGGTAACTGGGTACAGTTTCTATCGCACATTAGAGTTTCAAACGGACAACACTGGACTGGACCCACCTCCTGTATGTCCTCTTTCTGCACTTGCTCCCGAATATCGGGTTTGCTGACCGCCGAACATAGGATCGCCTGGATGCATTTATGCTTATGATTCGGGAATGGCGACACGTGAAAATGTTAAAGCGTGCAGGTCGCGCTTTCGACCCAGGAGGCATTCAAGCAACGGCCCCCGGTTCTCTGGCCATACCTTGTCGCGCATGCCCCTTGCCAAATATCAACCTTCCAAGGGGATGGGAGAATGTGCTGCCAGCGCGAGCGTACGTTCCTTCAATAATCGGAGTCAGTTCACGGTGATAACCCTGTCCACAGGTGGCTCTACATGCTAATGGTTGCGATGGATGCGAATTTTCGGCTCAAGAGTAGACTGCGAGGGGCAATCAACAAGGACCCGGCACTTGGGCTGGGATGGGCATACTTCGTGAACAACGGGCCTTATGCCGATTTCATCAAAGATTATGTAGATGAGGAAGAGGTATGTTTTCGCGACAAGGATACAGATTGAGGGCGCTAACATTTTTCGTTAGATTCGAACCTGCGTTGGTTTTCAAGCCCTGCTCAACATGTTAACGAAATCGTCGAAAGGTCTGCGTGCAACTGGCATGGCCGCGGTGAGTTGCACTCGTCACCAACTCTTTCGACCTCTGGGTTTGGGTGACTTGCAGAAAGGGGAGCGGTAAGCTAAAATTTCGTGTCAAAGGTCCTTCACTTTTTGATCTATTCGCGCTAGTCAATGCAACATGGATTATTTATTTACTTCAAGCATCATAGGCTGCGGGGTTCGAATGGTCACAATATCATATGATGTTGGTTGTCAGTGGTTTACCGGATTCTGGACACGGGCTCAACTGCTTCCCCCGGCTCTCGGTATCAATCTACCTACCCTCAACATCCACGCATTGGTGCCCAAGTTCCACCTACAAAGCCACATTGAAGCATGCCACAGTGCATTCTCCTTTAACTTTTTCAAAGGCGGAGCACGGGCGGACGGTGAGGGGGTAGAACGGAACTGGGACCAGTTGAACGGCCAAGGGCCGTCAACTTCGGAGATGCTGCCAGGCGCTCGTTGGGATACGCTAGACGACTGCTGTGGTTGGGTTAATTGGCGGAAAACTATGGGTTTTGGTGAGTCGGTGGTTTTCTCGTTGTATATCGTTTGCTTACTTGATTTAGGTAATCTCCTTCTCAAGCGACTGCTAGTGGCCATTACTCAGGCCAAGCTGACAAGGGCCGACTTCATAGCATTTGATACCAGCATGCGCGAGGAGAATCCGGCGGAGGTTACCCAGATTGAAAACAACATCGCCGCATGGGAGGCAGACAAGTCGTGTCCCGATCCTTACCGTCTCCCCAAATCCAGTGAGTTGATAGCAAGGCAATGTCGATGCAATGTCTGAATTAGTGCTTTAGATGTAACACTTCAACAGGTTCGGCTTTTGATAGCTGAAGAAGAGAAAGACAAAGCGGAGGCTGGGACAGGTGCTATGCACGACGTCAGTGCTGGCGCTTTCCTTCTTCTAGGCATAGATATAGAGGGTATCCAGTACGTTTGTTTAATTGCCGAGTGTGTTTGTACTTACTATGGCTGTTTGCTTTAGACAGAGCATTCGCCACGAGGTCAAGGGGAAGCAGAAACAAACACTGCTCCAGAAGACTTCTGTTGTGGAGCGCCGGACACTCCTCCTCAAGCGCATTCAACGATTCCGAGAGATACAGCAAGTCTACATGCCGGGTTTAGATCCGAAGAACCGCACGCACGTCGAAGGTGTCGACAAGTCCAACCCTTCCCGCTCTGTACATGTAGAAGATTCCAAGCTCTACATGCCCTCCGACCTCTCTCCGGCCGATCGTCGCAAATACTGTCCGGGCGGGTTGGCAGCAATGGAAGATCGGTTCCGCTTTGCAGAAGCATCGGATTCACTGGAGAACCTCCGCCATCATCTAAGAACCCGATCATTCACTAATCAGTTCAAGGTTGCGAATGTCACAGGTCAGATACGCAACACGCGTGCACGAGAATCACAGCATCGCATTGACGACAAGGTACACGCAGCGGAGTTACGATATCGTCGCGCTCGCCATGCGCTGCTGAAGCTTCGGGGCCCGGGGTCATGGGAAGAGGATTTGAAACCACTGGAGCAGTCGGATGTGCGTGCGCTGAACGAGCGGGAGCTAACGGCACAAGAGAAGGAGGATATCCGTCGCCTGCGGGAGAAGTATGGTGTGGTTGTCGAGGCTGAAGAAATTCAGTCGGAAAGAGTGCTATCTACTGTGGCGGCTGTTGGTGAGGGTCAGCGAAGGCCGTCATGGATTTGGTTCACTGGTAATGTCCATGAAGCAGTGGATGACCCACTCACTCGGGCAGGTGAGTTACATCATACAACTTTTTGCTAATCCTTAGTTAATGATAATATCTGCAGCTCTCCGTGTAGAATGGGCCAAGGCCAAGGCCCGTGCCGATCGATGGGAAGAGGAGGTTGTCCTCCTTGATGAGGAAATGCGACGCGTGCTGAAGTTTTGCCAGTGGAAGGCTATGTGGTGGACTGAACAGGTACCCCTTCGCGAGGGGTTACGCGCACCGTTAGCAGAGGGCTTAGCTGCATATGCCGGGGAGCAGGCTGCCATGGAGAACGATATTTGCCGGTTATGGACCACCAAATGGACCGTCGCTCGCAAGCACGCCAAGCCCATTATACGAGCCGCTTGGGGTGAGCTTCCTGCAGCACCCTCTGAGGAGGCAACTGTAGGTTCGTTGGATATTATTGAGCTGGATCTAGAGGAGGAGGATGATCCTGCTGCGAACCATTCAGATTTTGAGGAGTAGATTACTTTAATCTTATCATTATTATTATCTAATCGCTATCGTCCCGAATTATCTTATCTTATCTGTGAATAATCTTATCATTATTGTTATCTATTGTTATCATCCCGAAAGATCATTATCTCGATCAAACCTGCCTTAGCTGGATTGGGATGAGGTGTCCGCTGGTGTCCCGTTCTGGCCCTGCCCGGAGGCCCAATATAGCTCAGCCACCCCACATCACAATGTTCCCAGCCCCTTTATAAAGGTGCACATTGCAATGTCCCTGGTGAATATATAGGGTCACATCATAATGTGGGTACTTGGACTGGTGTGACTTTATGCAATGTTCTGCAATGCCAGCCGATGCAGAGCCGATCAATGGGTCGCATAGGGTCGCTGTAATGGATACTGAGGTCGCTGTACCATGGAGAATGAATTGTGCCGCTTCATAGATGTCATCAAGGCGATAGGGATCGTCATAGAGGTGATCCGGGAACTTGAGCTGTAACCGCCGCAAAACGCGATCACATAAATCGCATGATAGTCCTCGCATGAATGCCTGACTCTGGTCATGATCGGAAAGCCGATTTCTGCCGCAAAGGAATGTGGTGATCGCAATAAACCTCCGATAATAGTC
>KN833263.1:0-12050 GCA_000827315.1 Piloderma croceum F 1598
ACATGGTTACTTTGCCATCTCTCGTGCTTAACATACCGTTTCATCCCCAGGGAAAACCACCTCTCTCACTTACATCCTAGTGCGGCGACTCCACACCCCTAGGTGTATGAGTTTGCCTAACACCGTGGTCCTTACCAGAGAAAGTGTTACAACCAACATGGGTCTTACCAGGCAGTGGCGTGAGACTCAGATTACCATTGATGGTACATGGACCCAATGGGCCAAGTTTGGTGTGCAATCTGTAGGCGGTTTCTGAATCTGTTATCTCGTACACATCTAATCTTATCTATTATATGAATTAGTTCTTGATAAGCAATACATGATCTAATCGTAAAGTCAATCTGGAGTGATTGGTACAGTATATTGTAATAAAGGAATTAGTCCGTAAGGTCCGTGATACCGATGTCCATGTCTGCAGCCTCTCGCGCCGCCTTCACAGTGGGAGCCTCCCACTTTTCTCGAAAGGCAGAGGCCAAGGATTCATGAAGTGCTGCTTGGCGTAGTGCATAAGCGTTCAAACCGTCGGCCGTTTCATCATCCAGGCCGTCCCATTTCGTCTGACGTGACTTCCACCAACTCGATCTCCATTCTAGAAATCGCAGAACGCGTTTCATCTCTTCCTTCAGCAATTCAACCTCCTCCGTCCAACAGTGTTTGCGCGCTCGAGCCTTGAGGTATTCCCTCTTAACCGCTGTATCAAGTTACATTAGCTTATACAAGCATGCAATCATAGACCAGACTTACAGGCGTGTAAAGCACCGCTCTCCCCTTCACCAGGAACATCGCCCGCTACCCAAATCCAAGATAAAACTCTCCTGCTCTCACTCTGTACCTCGTTCCCCGCCCTGTCCTTCTGCTTCTTCCTGTTCCGCGGCCCCACGCCCCCTCCCGCCAGATTCATTTGCCGAGAGGCCTCTGCGTCTGGCTGCATATCTTCACCATCCAAAACGAGGTGTTCTATCCTCAGCTCCTTAAACGTCTGCCCAAAAGTCTCTTCTCCACCCAGAGCCCAAAGCGCGTCGCGTGCATGGTTGTATTTCTTGAAGTGGGTTGTGACACGGTCACCGACGAACCCAATGAGATTTCGTGCGCGTGTACTTTTGTATTGACCAGTGACATTCTTGTTGCGTTGGTTAATCAGGTGCTTTTTGGCATGTAGTCGATCACAAATATCGTCCAACGCTTGGCGACATTGAGCTGCTCGGAGCTTACCCTCCATCTCAACAAGGTTGCCGGTGCAGCCAGTGCGACGCTCGTCTTCAGGGAGCTCGGATGGAAGCCAGAGTTTAACCAACTCAGGATTGGGTGGCTCATCGTCATTCATCATCCGCATTTCATCTTCCTTCTCGATACAACACAGGGCGCCCGGCATATACACGCGTTGCAAGTCACGGAAGGACTGGAGCTTGTTCCAGATGCCCAACCGCCGTTCTTCTAGGACATTCACTTGGTTCGCAGTTAGGGATGAGACACTTGTTGCGTCAACAGCTATTTGACGTCTGATAATAGTGTCAGTTTAGCACCAAACTCAGAAATATCACGAGCTTACTGAAGAGCCTCAAGCTGCAGCCCCGTCACCAAGAAACCTGTGGCACTTGTTTCGTGCATCGTAGCCTTGCCTTCTTTGACCTTGTCTGCTTCGTCCTTTCGAAGCTGCAACCTGACCTGAGCTTCCGTGAGTCCACCTTCCGTCCAACATAACCGTTAGTTACCAGATAATATATAATGGCGAGAGCGGCCGCATACCTTTCTCTGGCAGAGAATACGGATTCGGCTTTGTTTGATCCTTTTCCCATGCTTCGACTTCCTTCAAAAACTCCTTTGCAGTCGCCTTTGGTACGGAGTCCCTGATATCCTTGAAAGCATCAATTTGGCAATTTCGCTTGTCGATTGCTATGATTAGCTTTCTCATCAAAGAGTCGCCTGCAAGCCCGATTAATCTTAAAACACTGGATGACTAGGTGAGACGACAAACCTAAGCTGATATTTCTCTGCCAATTATGATACCCAAAGTGATCGTCCAACGTGTCATGCCGCGCGCCCTGGCCCATCTCCTTTGTACTTGATGACAACCCATTGATACGCGACCAGCCCCGCTCAACACCCTCTCCGTCAGTGTGCGCCAGCCCTGGTTGTAACTTTAACGAGTTGGCGATCTGGCAATTTTCCTCGTGAGCAGACGCGTGCCAAACGGGCAGGCCATATCGCATGCACTTTTCTAGCGGCGGAACACCAGGCTCTTGCTGTGTCACATGTTCAGGCAGCCGGTGCATTCGTTTGCGGAGATTGATCTTCCATTGGCAAACGATATCATAAGAAATAGCGATTGCGAGGAGGGTGACACCGAGGATTGCGGAGAAGAAAATATAATCCATGTTGGCATATCTGGAAAACTCACATCAGCCAGCTGTCCAATTGCACTCAAAACTTTCGATACTCACCTTTCACCTTTCTGTAAATCCCCAACACCGCGCGGTCAAATGCTTTCGTGTCTGGCACACATGCAAGCCCCTACTCCGGAATTTCTTAGCCCAGCTGTCATCCTCGTATCTTTCTGCAGCAGGGCTGCGAATGCAATGCAGGTGGTGATCTGTCAAACAACTGTCAATTACTAGCAAGCCAAAGATAGAGAAATACTGACGTCTTTCTCCGAAACATAATTTTTTAAGTGTTCCATGTAAAGTAGGTTGTAGACGAAGTAGGCCCAACCAGGACCAAGCTCAGGGTCATCGCGTTCATTTTTTCTATACCGGCTACTCATTCGAAAATTGGCGTCCATTGCCAAGATAAGGATATATAAGAATCTGAAACGGTCATCAGCATAACAATGAAGACATAAGAACAGAGCCGTACTTGTAATGATCATCCACGTCACACCAATTTGATGGCAAATTGATACCGTCATGTGGGCAAGCCCAACACAATACAGCACATTCTCCTTCACGAGTTGCCGCCACTCCAGCAGGATCGTGCCCTCGACCCATACGCTTCAGACGTTTCAGAAAAGTCCACTGACGAAACATCTGGCCAAACACTTTGTAACGATCCTAAACACGAAAAGGAAAGTAAACATTAGTGGACGATAGAGGGGAATGAAAGACTAAGGACATACGGGTGCCAAAGTCACTCGTGTGCCATCTGTCCTCCATTCCAGAGCTCCAATGTAGTCATGTACATTGAGACCTCCAGTCAAATTGAGGAGGTGAAAATCTTTGAGGACTCGAAATGTTGCACAGGTTTGGGGATCCGTCACAGACGCAGGGTACCATCCAGCCCTTAAACACTGGATTCGTTTGTCGCCAAGAAGGGCCCGCTCGCAGTCGCAAAAACGTACGGCCACTTGGTGAATGCCGTTGTGGTCAAGAACTGTTGTTGTTAGAGTCGGGGCCGGATTCAGGCATGGCGTGTCGTTATGACCCATCTGAATGATGAGTCCAAGCTCCTTCAGCGTCCTC
This sequence comes from Piloderma croceum F 1598, assembly GCA_000827315.1. Lineage (NCBI taxonomy): Eukaryota > Fungi > Basidiomycota > Agaricomycetes > Atheliales > Atheliaceae > Piloderma > Piloderma croceum. The sequence goes on from KN833263.1 coordinate 3,456, forward strand.
CAATCCCAATACTTGCCTGTCCATTCCTTGGTAAATAGAATCAGATCAGTTACAAACGTCAAGGGCAAAGTAGGAGAATTTACATCAAGGACATGCAGCGGTAATCTAGCATGATGCTGCAAGCAACAATCTACGCACTCCTGAAGCCCTCCAAAGCAATCTCGGCAGCGAATTATGCAAGGATTTCGAGTATGAGGGTCCAGATCGGATGGCGGCATTAACGACTGATGACATGTACCACAAGTTGGGTTGCGCTGATTTTCACCGAGGCCTTCATGCCGCAAGAGTTCTCTAAGGAACTCGTCCTTGTGATCTTTGCTCCAAATATGCATTGGTTGATCCTAAAAGTGCACGTTAGGAAGCATAATCAGTCAAAACAGGATAATAACGCACCGAGCTTAGATATCGTTTCCTCTTGCCCAACGCTTCGGGGTCACCAACGACATGAACCACAGCGTCATCATTCCCGTCTATGCCATCATCACCACCATCCGCCTCTATTCCAGGAACCCACGACGCGAAAGTGTCGTCTAGAGTTGAAGGTGTAATACAACACTTTTTCTTGGGACTTGTGAAAGCTTGTTCCACCCTTCGACCATCTCTGGACATGTAGAGACTGACATCAGATTTTCGCGATGGGCCAGCATGGTTGACGAATAGTTCAGCAGCCTTTGGACGTCCTGTGCGGCTGGTAGACTGTGAAGACATTGAGTGAACAAACTGCACAGCACGCAGGGTTGACTTACCGAGGCTGAGACAATCTACGGCTAGACCACCACATGAAGAAACACCGAAGTATATGTCGAGGCCGTGGATAAAGGTGATTGCCTTATTTAGAAGGGAAATTAAAGGAAAATTTATATATTAGGGTTATAAAAGTAATAGTACAAGCACCGCAGTCTGGATCAATACTACAACAAAGATAACCCCAACCCTCCACTAAATTAATGATAAATCTAAAGATATAATACCCCTACAATCATGGAATCAATCCCTCAGGCGAACAAGTGATCTCTATCATGGGATGCACCACAATACGGACTAGCATAGTTTCGCCTTCAAACAAAAACAAACAAAAAAAATCACGCAGTCGTAACCTCCCCATAACTCGGGTCATGGAGAGGTCCAAAATGGAACCCGGTAAGCAAACAGAGCTTTGTTTCGTAATCCCGAACATCAAGGATATGCAAAAAAGCCCAACAAAATGACAACCAATAGTTTTATACGCCAGAACACCCCCGCAAGCGGTGGCAACACTTCAACAACCTGAGATTCACGTTCAAAATATGAAGGGACGAAAAAATAAAAAATTGAAAGTGCTCACCGACGCATTCCCAACACAGGACCTACACTACGCACAATCTGGCGGGCAGACAAATGAATGCAAGAACACAAAACAGGTATATCTTCACTTACCGCATTTGACGCACATGGTTGCAGCTGCGGTACCGTCTAGGTTAGGGCAACCGAGGCGAAAATGTATGCACTATGAGCCATCGGTTGAGGCAACGAGGATAATGAGCATCACACGAGAGGAGGGAAATGGGGAAGAAAACGAGCAAATAGCCAGGGCCTATATATGTTTGGACACAACGCACGGACCATTGATTTAGGGCAAGTCTGGCCAGACAGCCTGGCTCTTACCACGCCCTGGCTCTCACCACGCTCTGGCTCTCGCCACATACTCAACCTCATGAACAGTCAGCCCACTCACAATTTGCCTGGCATCGATGAAGAACTTGAAAATCTTATGGCGGCTGCGTCGCTTGAAGATGCACTTCCCCATGCCAAGGGTGAATCCAGGATAAATATATATATTTAGATCACGGCACTAACAATTATGTTCAGCCTACAATGTATCCTCTGGGACAGTAGTTGGTACTACAAACGACTGATAAGGTTTGTTCTATGATCGCTTTATAAGTAAGCTATTTTTTCTTTAGGTTCCGGGCAGGCGCTGCCACCATTGGGGTACCAGGGTCTCAAGTACGCAAAATTCCGGCTCGCCAAGGCCCCGATATGCTCGAGACACGGCATCCATATCCTGCGGGAAAGAAGTGTGCTGCTTATGCGGTTATGAGGGGTTTGGTACCGGGTGTATATTTAGATTGGTATGTCGTCTTCTTACACACCTTCAGATTGTTCACCATAATCAACAGGGCGGACGCAAAAGCCATGACGGACAGAGTCAGCAATCAAGTCGTTGTGGGTTACCATACTCTGGCCGAAGCACAGGCTGCCTACGATCATGCCGTGGCCATCAGCGCTGTCCAAACGCTACCTCGTCGAGCTGGGAAGAAGAATAAGGGGTACAATTACGCGAAGCCTGCCTCTACTTCCACCCCATCATCTTCTAAACCTTATTCTCTGAACCCAGGCGCAACCTCACCCGCTGCTGAATCTTCACGCACGCAGCACACACCGGCAGCTGGTCCTTCACGCTCGCAGTGTCACGGTGCATATTTGAATGGACAATCCGATCAGAACGAGGGTTTATCCTCACCCCCTGGAAGAGATAAATCTTCTGATGAGGTCCCGTGGTATCTTAGGAAGGCTGAGGCATGGCGCGGCAGGAAAGCTTGGATTACAGTCTTCCGAGGGTCTGATGTCGGAGTCTTCGATAGCTGGATGGAGGCCTCGGGCTGGGTCTTGGGTGTGAAGGGAGCTTTATGGAATGGTTTTCTGTCAGCGGAGCAGGCACACCGTGCCTTTAACGATGCCCTTGAGGACTGCATAGTAGAAGTACTTTGTTGGCAGAATGATGACTTGGACCCGGAACTTTGAATATCAACCGTTTTCTATGTGCTATGTAACTACTAGACTCGCGCTGCTGAAATGGCCTAATCAGAATGATCTTGAACCCCGATTGGGTGGAGTCTCACAGATGAATCGTCTATCGAATCCTGTAATATTTTGGTAGTAGGTTGGTGTATTAACCGTTTTCTATGTGCTACAGTATGTAACTACTAGACTCGCGCTGCTGAAATAGCCTAATCAGAATGATCTTGAACCTCGATTCGGTGGAGTCTCACAGATGAATCATCTATCCAATCCTGTAATATTTTGGTAGTAGGTTGGTGCAATGGTCGGTACAATCAAGAATTAGTGTGGCCACAAATCTCAAACACGCTCCCGGTGGCGCTGAATGTTTAACAGAAACATTGAACCAAAAGTTCTAAAACAGTGCAAGTATAGCAAAAAAAAGCTACCAGAAGTATGTATTCCATCCGTACAACGTAGTCTTGACTATTTATCACTTGGTTCTTACATAGAAACCTAGAGACAATCAGTCAGAAGAGAAAGATTAGATGAGCCATTAAAAAGTGCATTCATGGCTAAATATAAAAATATACAACCGCTAACCATTGACCATCTTCTGGTGGCATAGAGGTTGGCGTATGGAGAAGCAATCTTGGTGGAAACATATTGTATATTCGAAGGGGAGTTGCCAGAGACGCGTGAACAAGTAAAAGCATTGTTTACCGAAGCAGGAGATTTGCTCGGAACAGTTCACCATGGTGTAGCTTGTATTCAAACGCACCTTGTGATAGTAGATTTGCCAAGTTAGATATTGTGCATTCAGTTTATATCTATGTGAAATTCTTATTCTTTGGTAGGCGAAGGTGGAGGGATGAAAACCACACAATATATTAATCCAGACTGCCGTACAAGACCGCCAAAGCATTAACACCAAGAACTACAGGAATGGCAGTAATCTAAGCATGCACTATGACAATGATGGGTAATGATGTAGTGGGGAGGGATGGAGCGATAACAAATAGTACAACTAACAGCGAGCACATGAGACACGAGTCACAAGCGAAGTCACGGTGACTGTTTGAATTAACTTGTTGGCAATGAGCAAGCACTGATACCCGCATTGATCTGAAAGCACATACCTTAAGCTTGGACGACACCCACGATGCCAAGAGTAAGGTTGTTGTTGAAATAAGTGAGGGCTGTGTCGAGGGTCGCGAACCTGCGGCTTGAATTCCCAGCTACTTTGGTCACGGCATGCTGACAGATGGCGCTGGAAAAGCAGGCAATGAGGGAGATGTACAGGTTTAGAAATGAATACTGACAGATTATTGAAGATGCCAACGACTTTCCCTTTCGTGACGACGTACCATGGACCATCATCTGGAGTGTCGGGCTGGGACTGGAGGCAGGAGTTTGGGACAACATAGTGAATAACGTTCGCAAAATGGATTCCATCAGGACAGTCGCATTCCTTTGCCGCTATGTTTGGGATGGTTAGTAAGGCACTACAATAGCAAACACAAGTTCAAGACGGACCTGGTACCACAGGGATGATATCCGAAGCAGCTGCGATGCCAGCGGGGAGGACAATTTGAGTCATAGCGAAGGTTGTGAAAGTTAATGAGATGTTGGCTGGGGTGAAAGTGCGACAAAAGTTGGGTGATGGACTGAAATCAACGTGAGTGCTTATAAGGGCAGGTCCGGCTGGTAAGAGCCAGAGTGTGGTAAGAGCCAGAGCGTGGCAATTTTTTTACGTCCATTTTTTCATCACTGCACATTCGTTTTTGTTCTGTCATTCCTAGTGACCTGACTCATGGACTTTGTCTAGACCACTCTTACGTGACATATCCCTCAAAAGGTCCTCCTGGAGTCGCCGCACTCCGGGGCTGGACTTACTTGTTTGGTGAGTTTTCCGTGCAGGATACACTACACAAATAATATTTATTCTGGGGTCAGTCCAATGGGCAAACGCAGCTATAAGCGAATGAAAAAGGGAGACCGTGAAAGCAGGAAATTGTGGGCTGAAGGATGTCGAGAAGGAATTTTAGCTCCTCACGTCGAGCCATATGCGGATGCATTGGCGCGCTCCTGTGTCACTGAAAGGGACTATATCCGATGGGTTCAAAACGAGTACCACCAGTTGATTCCATGGGAGCTTCCGGATGACGAGGAACCGCCCTTGCCTTTGCCAGAGTACGACCCAAAAGTAATTATGATGGCAGAAGAATTGACCGCAGAGGAGAGCGAACATAAGAGTAAAGTAGTTGCTCGTAAGAATAAGGTGATAGCTCTCACGGTCCACACTTTGTCCAACAACTTCTAATATTTTTTTCCAATAATCCTCAGGCAATTCGTCGCTGGCTGAAATATCGTGTTCGCAAACTCAACAAACGTTTTACCCCTACAATGGACCTCGAAAAAAATCCTTATTCTGCTTTACTTGCAAAACTGTCTGGGGTAAAGCCACCCCCCATTCGAGCTCGACAAGGCTGGCAACAATTCATGCATGAGCGATATACCGAAGACATCGCCCCTACAGTCGAGGAAGAATGGAAGACGAAACAGGCCGCTGGCGTGTCATCGAAGGAAAAGAATGATGCAGGATTTCGAGCAGCTGTAGCGAGGAAAGTCTATAGTGATCTGCCGATCGAAGAGCAAAAGCGCTATGAGAAATTGGCGAAGGATGACAAGAAGGCGGCAGTTGCTGCATACAAGAAAGCACTGGAAGAGGGGTTTTCAAAGACGCCAGAGAAGCGCCAACTGTGAGTTTTAATGACTTTCAATTTGGCAATACACTGTTAATATGGCCTTTTGACAGATGCCTTGACAAACTAGCAGAGTTCATGACACCAATTTTGAAGGGTGTAAAGGATATGACAGGGTTTAATTGGATACTGGTTGGGGGAGGCCCCAGTCCTGCATTGAACGGCGAGATCTCCACTGTGCAGTGAGTCCAGCAAAAGCTAGTATAATCCATTCCTGACGTCCCTTTAGTTTGAACATGGGCTATAACATCTCACATACACCCCTTTTCTGGAGACAGTGGGACGAGGAGAGGTTTGACACTCAAGTCATCCAGTTCTTAAGAGAATGGCTAGAAACTTGCTTCAGTGAGTTCATGGAATATCATAGGGCGTTGCGTGCATGGCACTGATGGTATAAAAAATAGCTAAGGAGGAAAAAGAAGCGGCTTCGCTACATCTGTCTAACTTAGATGACACACAGTACACTATCGATCCCACAGGCCACGTCTCTGAGGATAATGATGGAAGTGATGCCTCCGATTCTGGGTCTTCTGACTCCAACTCTGACTCCGGCTCCGATGCCAACTCCGACCTGCCATCTAGCAACGAAGACACAGACACAGATTCCGTAGAGTCCAATCGTAACTCCAGGACAAAAGCCAAGAAGCAGAACAGAGCTCCAAAGCGGACTTCGTCAAAGAAGAGGAAGCGGTCTGAGGGCATTGACCAGCCCGAGTTACCCCTCCCATCTAAAAAGAAGAGTAAAAAGTCCTCCAAGCCAATGCCCACAGCTACAACTGCGTCTGCTTTGTCGAGATCCCACTCGGCCGCGCCCTCTGCCATATCTGCAACCAGCAGAATCTCGGAGTACGAAAGGTCACGAGACATCAACATTGAACGCAATCATCTAATGTTGGCTGCGATCGAAGAGAAGCAGAGGCAGGAAATGGTCAACAAAGGTCTGGACCCTGTTGCTATGGAAATACCAGGAGCGAAGGTTACGAAAAAGCTGGTTGCAAAGGGTGGAGGGAAGAAGAAAGCGGCCAAAGTTGTCGTGGATCAGTCGATGTGTCGAAGGTCACTCCGCCATCAGAACAAGGGTGGAGATGGAGAGGGTGGGAGTGGCGCTGGAGTTGTACTTGGTGTGGATGGCAATGTCGACATGCAGAATGGCGAGAGATTCTGTCCGCCGGATGTCAGCGACTAGCTGCGAGAGGGGTTGCCCTCAGGTCGTCACTGTCCACAAAGCTAATACCGTTCGAGATATTCTCTAAGGCTAGGATCTTAGAGTTGAGTTGAGTGGAAAGCGGCTAGGAGGATAGACCAGCTTAAGACTGGTGTCTCCGATCGATTCAGAGCTATCTAAATACAATCTGAGATATAGTCTAAGCTATGATAGGTAGTAGGTAATCGTCCAGTCGGAATGCGAGATCAATAGATAAGCAAGTAGACGGAATGTCGGAAGGTAACTAGCCAATAGCAAAAGGGGAACATAATGCGCAGCAATGCTGCGGAACTGCGGATGGTGTCATAGTGGAGTAATACAGATCCGATAGGATTCCGAATAGACAATAGAAGTAAGGTGAAGTCATGAAGATAGATAAGGTCAGGTGTAAGAAGATAAGGGTCACGTGGTTAGTGACGCGAGAATAAAAGATTCATGACACCGGAGGGTGAAGGCGAGGATGCGGGCAATGGAGATATCAACATGCAGGATGGTGACGAATCTCGTGCGCCAGGGGCCAAGGATAATGGAGATGTCCACACAAGGAATGCAGATGTATCTGGAGAGATAGCTGATGATATTTCAATGAAGAGTACTACTGGGCCTTCCGCCATGGCTCCCACTACGTCTACACTTGCTACGCCTCAACAACCGGCTTTCGTCTCTGCCACTTCATCAAAATCGGACACCAATATTGGAAAGTGGCTGCAGAAGCCACTCGGGGAGATAAGCAAACGTGACCTGGGAGAGGCGTATGCCAATATGGTTGCTCAACTTTGTGATTTGGAGCGCTCGTACAACTTTGTCAACAAGACTCGAGGCTTCCCCAAGGTCTGTAAGAAGCGTCCGGCGGAACTTGATCATTGGGTTCGTGATGGTCGTGGTCGTGGCGCTCCACCGGTTGTCTCGAATGTATCTCAATTTGCGACGACGTGGAATGATTGGTGGTCGGAGTTGCAGCCCGTTTGGCGACATGGCAAGGATGGGTTACTGCGAGAGGAATACGGTGATAATTGGGAGTTGCTGTATGCTCCTGGAGCAAATGGCATGCTAGGCCCAGTGGCCTGTTTATACTGGTGGGGTGTGGCGGTTCTCGGCGAGGATGAGAGCAGTGTTGAGGCGAATGGACCTGTTGCAGTATGGACGGAAGCAGTTAAAGATGTCACTTGGGTACTAGAAGGTCTTATCAGACACGCAAATGGACAACATTAGACAGTATTTTTATTCTTATTTACTGCTCATATTTTGGTTGATATTCTTCATGTTCTTGCCCGAGCTGCAGAATGAACTCAAAGGATGTTGGACTTGGACTGAATTTTTGAACTTAGCCAAAAATAATTTGGGCAAAATTTTTTTAGGAGGGGCCGGATGGATGGATGGTAGAGTTGCCAGACATATTTACATTATGACATTTGAGAAACATACCCGAAGGTTGACCAGTCGACCGATTCAGCAACAAGAGGTTGAATGCACTGCCACTTTCCGTTTGGGTCATTCAACGCCAACAGAAGCATCGCATGATACACGATCAAATGAGCCAAGGCACAAGAAGACAGATTAGGATATGGTTTCGGCTAGATAACTGGTGCAGTGAAGCCCGGTGCTGCGATAAGAGCCATTGGGCGCCAAAAAAAAAGCCTGTTCCGTTTTGGAAATCCAGGAGCATGTCCATATGTGTGCTGTTGCCACCATCTGGTAAGACCCATGTTGGTTGTAACACTTTTTGTGGTATGAGCCAGGTATGTAAGGCAAATATATACCACTAGGGCTTGACTCCAGGACAAGAAACAGACCCTCTACTGCAATCATAAAAAATTTGCTTATGTATTCACCAATACTGGTGTCCAGCAGGTGTCCTGCAAAGAC
>KN833280.1:0-10331 GCA_000827315.1 Piloderma croceum F 1598
CAAACCAAGGCAACACCAAGCAGTTCCTGCAAGGTAAGTACATGCCAAAATTGCTCTTTTAGGTATAGCATGTTCCACCACAAACTAAAACTTACAACTTACAACTTACAAGTTGTGAAGTTGTGAGTAAAAGTTTGATTTGTCACAAAAGTAATGACAAAAACATCTATTATTGCACAAACTAACAAAAATGGCATAAACTAAGATTTTTCAGTGAAAAATGCTTTCATAGACTATCTTCTCTGCTATTACGGCTGCCTACGGGAGACTACAACAAACAGCAAGTTACATATGGCTGTGTCATGTCACGCGCGTTGCCTGTGAATTTCCTTTATTGGAATTACAGTAATGGAGCCGCGCCACAGTACAGCGACATTCACATGCAGTCTTGGGCATTTTCCACAACTCTTCCCAAATCCACATTGTTATAGGTGCAAATATGGATAGTGAGCTTGTTGCCGTTGCTGGTGTGGGCACCATCTAATGCTAATGATCTCGATGAAGAAGCTTTGCTAGAATCTGCTATGTATACTCATGGCAAAAGCAGCCTGAGAAGACGAGCTGCGGAACTGAACTCCAGGGTCAGAAAAGCAGTGAGAGGGCAGAAGCCGTGTCATCAAGGGAACGGTTGACTTCATCAGGAAAAAGTCCCCAGATGACGTAGACCTATGTAGTGAATGTAGTTAGTTATCTGTGGCCCGGATTATGAAGGTTCCTCGGCGGGAATGTAGCAAGATAGCTTCGTAGTGGTGTAGGTCTACGTGGCGCAATATATTTGCCAGTGTAGGGACTATCGCACTTAGTCAAAAATTCTCTAAGTGTAAAATAAGTAAAATCAGCATGCTTAGCCAACTTAGCCACAGATTAAAGGTGCTACATAAGTCTTCAAGTTTTTTTCGACAGCGCAAGTTACACGTGGCTGTATCACGTCATGCGCCGTGTTCAACTGGTAAAACGAAAATGGTGCAAGTCACATTTCAATATCTTTTAAGGCAGCAAAGACAGATTGATGTAGATCAGCAATGCAACGCATACATCAGATAAGCCTCATGGAATTCAACATATTTGCTGTTATTTGTACATACACCTAAAAAGGTGCAAACTCCTGGAATGTTTTCTCCACAGACTGCAATGTACCGCGTGACCCAACATTTCGCCAAAAGCCTAACGGAGACAAGTGCTCGGTGGATTAACACCCCATCAGTCTTGTTTGCCATTCACGGGTCATGTACACAAAGCAGATCTTAGAGGTTACTTTTGTTAGAAAGTGGTCAGCTTTGGCTGGCACAGCGTGGGTGAAATGCCTCATCACTCATTTCAGGGTTAAATAATCGTCTAGGTTAATTTTTCTACCCATAGGCCATGCAGATTCCTCAATATGACAGGAATCAACGAACGCGACGCGAACATGAGATACGCGACGGTGGCACGTGATGCTTCCCAGTTTGGGATTACCGCGACGACCGATGGCATCTTCAATTCAAACAGCTCTATCGTTCAGCCACTGGATAGGGTGGATCCGACGAGAGAATGCTCAGAGCTCAACAGGATGGATCGATATCGTGGTAAAGGTGTAGTCTACATGCCCTGAATCCCGACTATGAACTGAACCTGACTAAGCATGTCCTAAACAGTCTCTACTGCCTCCGAGGCTACTACACCACCTGTCGACTTCGCCTCAAGCGCTCACCATATCGCAAACGACGACCCGATCCGTGCATTGTCCCAACTCAGGGGTAGCACGTTCCAGTGAGTTATCGTCTCTGCTGGATTAAGTTAGCTTTGCTGATTGTTTGAACAGATCAATGGACAGCGGACCTCACCCAAATAATAACACAACCCTGGTGCATCCAATTTACTTCGCGCGCCCTCTCGCTCTCGCTCTTTACGCCCCTCGATAATTACCGGCATCTCTCTCCGCCTTCACCTCAAACGCTCCTCGGGCCTGTATCATAAACGACGACGCTGATCCGTCCTACGCCCCAAATTCACCACTCAATCCGACACCCTACGCACATAGCTTTGTATGCATGCGGTTGACGGACAGGAACAGTCACCCCATACAATATTCAGGCTGGAATCGTCCAAACCTGCCTCATCAGCATCTCGGACTCTGCCTCAGGCTCTCACTGTATCCGACAACGATCGTCTTCGAAACATTATTATTACCCCGCCTGTTGTTGACCCATGAAGGCTATCCGCGCTCGTCTCAAGGGGAAGGAGGGACGTCTGCGCGGTAACTTCATGGGTAAACGTGTTGACTTTTCCGCTCGTACCGTCATCACTGGTGATCCAAATTTGGAATTGGACGAAGTTGGTGTACCGAAGAGCATATCCATGAACTTGACTTATCCCGAACGAGGTATGTCCGATCCTTTTAATCTTGGGCATGCGGCTGACGAACGGGAACAGTTACCCCATACGATATTGCATACTTGCAGGAACTGGTGCGGAACGGACCTCAGTCCTATCCAGGAGCAAGATACGTCGTGCGCGATACGGGTAAACGTATTGATTTGCGATACAATAAACGAGCGGACGCATTTCTTCAATATGGCTGGGTTGTGGAGCGGCATTTAAAAGTTGGGGAGTAAGTAGTATCGTCAAACGCGAAAGCGTCGACGTCGCTGATAGTTTCTACCCCATAGCTTCGCGCTCCTCAATCGTCAGCCATCATTTCACAAGATGAGCATGATGAGCCACCGAGTCAAGCTGATGCTGTATTCCGGTAAGATAATTCCTTGAGTATTGACGTACACTTTGCTGACTAGAGAACTCAGCTTTTCGCTTGAATCTTTCCATGACGCCCCCATACAATGCCGACTTCGACGGAGATGAGATGAACATGCAGTAAGTAACTTATATCCTTCCGTGTGTTCTGTGTTTTATGGGCCATCCGATTAGTATACTGCAGAGCGAAGAGACTCGCGCGGAGTTGAGTCAGATTGCTTGGGTCCCGCCGCAGGTACGTTTGAGTTACTTTATCTCAAGCTGGTATAGACATAACATATCTATTGTTATCGTTCATATCTCCACAAGCCAACAAGCCTGTCATGGGTATTGTCCAGGACACTCTATGTGGAATCCGCAAGTTCACTCTGCGCGACACCTTCCTGGATTGGAACCAGGTCCAGAATATCTTATTGCGGGTACCCGAGTGGGACGGCGCTGTTTCAATACCTGCGATTGTCAAACCAAAGCCCTTATGGAGCAGCAAGCAAATTCTTTCCATGGTTATTCCTCGCGGCATAAATATACATCGCTCTCTCGATCCCAAATCTTCTAATCCCGTTTTCGACGATGGTATGATGATCGAGAACGGAGATTATCTTCGGCATTGTTGAGAAGAAGAAGACAGTCGGGGCATCTCAGGGTGGTCTGGTCCATGTCGTCTTTCGTAGGGGCCCGATGCGACTCGGTTACTCTTTACCGGTATTCAAATGGTCATCAACTTCTCAGCCTTTGCGCTCATCATCAACAACGATGGGCTCGTTTATTTCACTTAATGTGGGTCGACGATGGGTAACCGCCAAGGCAACAACGTTTAAACGTTTAAACGGGCCTTCATCCCATCCATGAGCGTCAACAATCGCGAGACGATAGTGCTCCCCGAAATTGGCGCAAGTCCTGGAGGAAGCAACATCGATCAGCCATACGAGGCATCTGTCTCCGACGCCCACAGCGATTCACGAGCAGATGGACCGACGATGTTCGGCGCATGGATTGATGGACACGACACTGTGCATCGTGGGTTTAGAGGAGAAAGATCCTAATGGAAGGACACCAAGGATCTCACTTTGCAGGGGTCTCGAGGGAGTCGCTTGGCACCGCAAGGATGGGAGTCGATACAAGATCCGATGACAAGACAACGGTCACGGATACGTTCGCGGTGACATACTCAGTCATGAGATTGTCTTCGCTCCTGCCCAGCTTAAGCGGTGTGCCATCCCATCTATAAACCGATTTTATGTCGGCTATTATTTGCCGCCGTACCGGACCAAAAAAACACATACACCTCATTTTTTAAATCACATTTGAAACCGGTCCCCGATTTCGTCTACTGTGAACGACCCTATTGGTTACTGGACGTCGTTAGCTCGAATCAACTAACTTGTATTCTGTGTCGTATTGATGGGCGGCGGTGACAGCTTGTCTCGGTGCAATACGACCGGAAGAAAATGATTTGAGATGTCTGCCAGTACCTTGTGTCTGGCCGCAACTGCGAGGTTGAGCGTTAGTTAAATCGAATCTCGACGAGCAAGAGGTGGAGATTATGGAAAAAAGTCGAAGTAAGCAACTTCCGGTTTACGTTTAACAGAGTGGTACTAAGCCAGTCGTCGCAGCTCTGTTATCCATTAATCTTTGCGGTCTCAGTGAAACATTACAAATTTGCACTGTACGCTGTCATTTCACCTGCTTCTTTTATATATTCTCCTGGGAAGGACATCTTCTACCGTAAGTCTAAGTTTCCCGTGTCAGGCATTATCCTTAGTTTATGCTCGGCAGACAAGTCGGCAGGCGGTGTTCAACGCGTATACATCTCTCCCCACTATCTCTGCAGCTGTCGATATCCAGTACAATTCTGTCCCGGCTTTCAACCATTATTCCGGAGGACAAGGATCGCGGTGCCCGATAAAAAAATCGCTACAAGCTGCGTTTCCGAGCTCCATGGCTGCTTCGTCTTGAACTCGATCAATTCAAGATGAAGGATCGCAAACTGACTCGGGCCACGCGGCCCACGCCGCAGGGAATATCCTCTTGCTTCAACTTGAGAATACGACGCTCAACTCCGTAAGTATACACGGGGTCGAAGTGCGTCTTCCTGTTGGACCACGATAAGGTTACTTGTTATCGATGAGAGGGCACTTCGGATCAAACGCCAAGGTACCCATGTCTGAAATTTGTCGTTTGGAGAATATCCAGATGATGTGAGGGAGATGCAGGGGGCGAGTAAATAGGAGACATCAGTCCACCTCGTCCACCACGACTTTAGAAGGGAGATGGCATACAGCAGTGTAGCAAACGGAGACATGCATGTAGAGCGGCTCGGTGAGTGAGAGCTGGACTGTAGCCCAAGGACATTAAATACCTCGACGCGACTATTTGATCATATCCACCTGAAATCAACGTCATAAATTTACATCCCGGTCTTGAAGTCGACTCCATCGGATTCCAAAGGCGGGTCCTTCTCCTTCCTCGCTTCAATGGCGTCTTCATCATTTGGGCCGAAGTCATTGCAGGCTGCTCTGTGCTAGGCGGAGATGGCGGGGGTGGAGGGGGTGGAGTGGCGCGATAGAGGATGCATTCTTGCGTCGCCGAGAATACAACCTTCGACTCCTATTGGGTCATGACAAGGCGACTACTAGCGACCTAACGTCCCTTTGCAATATTCTCGCACTCGGCAGGGTTGATGAGCTGAGACGACGCCTGGCCGTGTACTATGGCCTGGATCTGTCCGCTCTCCCGCAGGCTGTTGTGAAAGCCAGCCCACTGGCTCTGGATGAGGATATTCAGCAGCGGCAGTGGGGATACTTACGGGATTTGGGCAATGAGTGGGCGGAGATGACTGCTGCAGGAAAGCAGTTTCGTCTGTGTGGAGCGGCAGGTATGTTTGTTTTGCGAGTGTGGATGGATCCCCGTCATGCTGACAGTGCACGTTGCTCACAGAGACCTCAGGTGCCAGTTCATTGCCTGAGCGTCTTCAGCAGGACATTGAGGCACTGTTGCAGTGCCTCGGCCAATCGAATGTCCATTCCGGTGTCCCACTCACCATGGAGACTCAATTTAGGTCCACAGCCCCTCCCCCTGACTCCTGCAACGAGACCATATGTGCGTGGTTAGGTGCAGCAGAGCATGGCGATCCTGCCGCAGTCCAGAGGCTCAAGGAGCTCCGAGCTCGATATTCGGTGCGTCTTCAGTGCTTCTAATGTGAACGTTTATGCTAACGTTTGTGTTAAACATTCAACATTCCCCCAGGCACCACCGGCTATGCCTGCCTGCTCAAGCCCAAAACTTACGGCGCATGGATGTAGTCATACCCTCCCACTTTCACCCTATTGCACTGCAACCCGTCTGCTGCATACTGACTCCAGCACCTCTGCTGTCTCCGAACTCCAGCGGGACATTTCAACAGAAATTTCAACACAAGCCGGAATTCTTGCCGCTTGTGAACCAGATATTGAGGCTCTCACACGGGCTGAGGGTCTCCGTGAAGTGATTGCGCAGGTCAAGTCTGGCCAAGTAGCAGCAATTAGGATGAAGTACGGGCCTCAGAAAAGGCGGGCTACGGATCTGATGTGGGGCAGAATCAAGGGTGCGGTCACACGGCGAGAGCGACTCTATGCACTGTTCGAGAAAGAGTTTGGCGGTGATGAGGACCGCTTTTTTGATTTTTTTGGACGAGAATGGAGGAAGGGGGACCAACAAGACTCACTCCAGGCCTTTTGGCCAGTTGTGCAGGCAATCCCACACATGGAGATGGACCTCGCAGCTGAGAAGTCCAAATCGGAATACCAGGATGACTCAGGTAACTTTTCCGAGGCGATCTGGCGGAATAGATGGGAAGGGCTGAATAAAATGGAGATATGGCGGGCTATCGGCAAAGAGGACTACCGTGGGCGCAAGTGAGCTTGAAGAAACCTGGGTTTCATAATGTTCTGCTGGTTCCGATTTGTTATGGCTCAACTAATGTTTTCTTACCATCTTATTTTCTTTTAAACCATACTATTTCATAGTTCATGATGTACTATACACTTCGTAAACTAAATTCTGGGTTGTTTTGCATCATTTCGGTCATAATCTACCATAAACTCATGGTTATCATTTGGAGAATAGAAATAACGGAACATGGTCAGTGCCTCAACTTGAGACCAACCTCCCCACGCAGCAACCATGGCGACGGTCCAGTTTTTGCACCGAATTCTGTACTGACAACCTCCTCGACGGAAGGAGTGCGTGCCATACAAAGCCCAGGACTTGTACCCAAGACTCTGTAGGTCAGTGGTCAGAGACCGGCTGAGCATGCTGTTGGTCTGTCACCGAACAGTGTCAACATTGATACTGCGAGACCTAGCCACAACATCACTCACCATTTGCTCCGGAAGGATTGCACCATGCTTGCTGACCTTGAGGAACAGCGGGCCTTGCAGCTTGATGTCCTTTGGATACAGACGGGAGATAAGTATGAGCATTCTCTTCGGACAGATCTTCGGATCCTGATCATTGGCAAAAAGCCGCCAGGTGTGAAGTACTCCTGTTTGCGCGGACTTGCGCGTCTTCAGCTTGACATCAAAGTACTCCCCTACAAATATTATGTCAGCTTTCGAAGGAGGCATCTGAGCATATGACATCTACTTTCACCGGGGATGGCATCAATTCCTTCAAACTCAAGGTTCACGGCCTCTTCCACACGTAGAAGCATTAGAAATGCCATGAGATAAGCCACCTGTGAGTTGTCTCTCTCAGAAATGTCCAACAGGTGAGAGAAAGGAAATGAACCTACATATCTGATAAGTCCACGGCGTCCGACTGGCTGGGATCCATGCAGTGGTCATACAACCTGTGCATATCCTCCAAAGACAATGCACGGGCTGATTGGGAGACCTCACCGGCCTTTGCCTTGGTTTTTTTGAGCCCAATCATGAACTCAGACACCACTCGTGAACGAGTGGGTAGACCGTGACTATGCGAGGGATAGTGAGTGACATGTCAGTATATGAACAGCATAATCCACTCACCAAATGCCGGTGCTCTCTTGACGCCACTCAGCTGCACTTTCATTTGGCCGGACATTCCGGTACCAGAATGTCAGGGCCGCCCGAGTCGAGACAGCCGTTGAGAACTATAGTGTAACATCTCGTCAACTTAGTCCTTGGGAAACCTGGAGCACGCATACCTTCCTGCCTTCAAAGCCATCTTCTTTCGCCCCACACTTTTGGGTGATAAATACCCGTATGTCATGAGGTGTCTGACTCGAGACCTCTTTTGCATCCCACTTTAGATTCCGCTTCATGTGGAAGGTGATATATGCCTTGATGATCCTATACACCAGTCAGAACCGTCCGCTCGACAAAACGGGCTCACGCACCTCAAATGACCTGTCCGAGTTTGCTCAGTGATATTTGCTCGTGCAATCTTGGCAGCGTATTCCGCGATTTCTGAATTATCGTCATCGGGAAAGTCAGCCAGGCACTCATTAATGAGCATGTCGAGGTGCTCCATCAAGGAGTCAGTGTCTTCAAGGTGGAGTTTCAGCTCCTCTTCCGCAACCTGAGAATGGTGTAAATCATGAGCCGAAAACAAATTGAGGGTCTCAAAACGGGACTTGCCTGGGTCTCGTCAACAGCTTCATCCCTGTTATATGATGTAACAGTCATGATTAGTGATTATTGGATGAGATGAAAGAAAGGTAAAAAAGGGGGCAAATTAAATTGCAGCCACCGCGAATTAAGTCACCGCCACTGCCGCCGAGCCGCTGTCCCGTCACATAGCGGTCCTAAAAGTCTTCTAGTTTGCACACTAGCATTCAATGAACAACATTTCAGCGACCCGCATCCTTCTCACGGGGATTCAAAAGTTAATTTGAAAATGGCTATCAAAACACGACGTGAACTTCAACATATCAGAGGGCTAGCCGCGGGTGCAAAAACTGATGGCCCTCACCTTATTATATATAGGCCCTTCACCCGTAGTCTATGAGAAAACATAGCAGGCAACAGAGAATACTAGGTAAAAGCAAAAGAACAAAACTACAAGTGTCATAATGATATATTGCGACACCGTGAACAACAAGCAACAGTTGTAGATACGTGGCACCTGCGTGACTATGACATGGATAGGACTGGCGCTGGCATGCTGAGCTGTTCCGAAGGCCAAAGAGTTAGCCTGCTGTTAAAGTAGGGAGTGGTAAAGATGTTGCTCACCCTAGACCAAGCAGAAAACCTTTGGCAGCATCAGAGCCATGAATTCAACTGGAACACAGATATCAACGGGAGCTGCGAGCAGAGAGGTGGGTCATGTTGCCAGAGCTGGGGGAAGTTGAGAGCGCCGTGGGGGGCTAAGAAAGTGACGTTGGTGAGAGCGAGATCTAATGAGATCTGCTAGCATAAGCCCCAAATGTGATAGTGAAGAAGAGCAAATAAATGTTGTGCTTACCAGAAAAGGCTGCGTGTCCCAATGGTCATCCAGAATCTGGTTTTCCATGGGACACGCTGGTGGTGAAGGGCTCAGCTAAAAAGAGCGTGTCCCATAAAAACTGAATGCCAGTCACTTTCAGTGGGACACGCCGAGATGACCGAACATCCATTCCAGGGCATTCCAGGGGCAGAAAGCGGGTGGCTAGTTAGTTAGTTAGTGTTAGCTGTCGGTTCCGCGGTTCGGTTGTGTCGCGTCATACTAGCATATTCTTCACGGGATTTTGTTCGTATTTTGAATTAAATAGTGGTATAGGAGATGTATGCTATGATGCACGCAACCGATTGGTGCAAAACTGTGCACAAGCGATGAACAAGAGGGATCGCGCGGGAGACAGAGGTGCAGAGTTGAAAATGATAAAAATAGAAACCGATCGGTGGGCATCCGAATACGAGCTGCTTTTGGTCGGCCCCTCGGGTTCGGCAACGTTCTGTGCCGAGCGTGTCCCAACGCGATCTAAAGATTGCATCATGTCCGAGTCGGAAATCATATGATATGACCATATTTGGAAGTTCGAATGACGTTTCTTACAAAATTACGAAGGACTTAAAAAGGTAATTGAGGTAGCCACTCCGCTATATCTGCAACATGACCTCTTCAACGCCAGAACAGTTACATACATTATGAAAACACGCCTGCAACAACATCCGATCTATAAATCATACCAGTTTTCTTTTTTTTTTGTATCTAGTTTACTGTGCAAGAGGGCTCCGCCCCATGGTACACAGTACATGCGTAAGGGGAGCAACTGGAAAGGAGTGTTAAGTCAACACCGACCCGGGAAAGCTACGAGAGCCGTGCAATTCCACACCCCCCCCACTGACAAGACAGCGGAGTACAGAGCGGGCCGGCGTATCCGCCACCGTTTCAGAGCGCGCTCCTCTATCATACCAATTGTACGCCACTTGGCAGCTAAAGTCTAGTTCAGAAATTATTCACAGATCTCAAGTGAGGTGTGTGACTGTTTCAAAGACCTCTGTCAGTAATGCCGGTCCTTTCTGCGTCAGCCGCACGTTTGTTTGTGAATGATTAGAATATATATTTCAAACTCAGTCATGCTGTGGCATGCCACTTCCACGCGTCAATCAATTTTTTTTCAACCACGGCAAGCCCATCAACTCAGATTTAGAGCAGAACGA